>JABASD010006057.1:0-10996 GCA_019776165.1 Pogonognathellus flavescens
TCGGCCGTAGCCATCCCAGTCCGGCCGAGTCGAGTAATGCCGAGTACTCGGACTCGGCACCGAGTACCCGGGAAATCGAGTACCCGGAGCATCCCTAATTTATAACCGGAAACTTTGCACTTGAAATAAATAATATGAACCTATGAACAATAAGTACCTGCAGATATTAAATATATGATTCAGTATTTATGAAGTAAACTATCTCGGAATGTCGCAGATAGTCGGTTCAGCACAATGAAAGCAATTACCTTGTTAGTAGCATTCCTTATTTAAATGTGATTCCGCACAATTATGAGAGTTAATGCATTGATATTAGTGGCCTCACTATGAATAAATTGTAGTAATAAGCAGGGAAGTCCGAGGCATAACCTGTATCGCTATACAAATTATTCTCATACTATGAATAGCCATAATACTTATTACATTGGACCTACAAGTCAAAGCCCATATTGATTTAGGCTGTAGGCAATAATTGGTAGATCATTGCATTAGCCGTCCATGGTTGAACTCCTGAGTCTGTCTCCACTGATGCTGTCTAGGACAAATTACTAACGGGATGTTTTCTCAGTTTGACAAGTTGCATTTAATTATGTTAAGAGACAGAAGCTTTGTTATGCACCTTAACCCACATTCTCAAACTGCCCTTTCTGCTTCCATTAAGCATTTCCTTCACAATTGCTGTCACAGTTTGCTTTGTAGTTGTTCCATTGTGCAATCATTGTAGTCCCATCTAACAGGTTTGGAATAATATTACGCCTATATAACCCTAACTGTGGCACAGGGCAGAAACAAAATTATTAATAATGAGTCTTGAACTTAACACCGTTTAAAACAGAAGACCAAATAGTGAATGTGAAAATGTTGCTTCATAAAGTCCGACGACAACAACACACCTCGCTCTTAACGTAAAAGCATTCACAGATATCCCCATAATAAGAATAATAATATGCACAATACAATTATGAGCCCATCAATATCAACGTGGACAAGGTTCCCTAATCGAATTAGTCGTCTGTAGCTCATACTAGGAACATTATAAACGAAACTCTAATTGTGTCTAACCAATCTGCATCCTTGTTACTTGTTACATTAGACGTGTTAACATGGAGTAGCATTGAAAATCTTAACCATAAATTATAATATCACCAGCGGATGTTTACGTACTATGCATTCTTATTAAACACGACTGACTGTAATAATTATCGTAGTTTAATAATGGTGGTCCTCTTAATGGACAACTCGTCAGTTTACCAACCGCAAGTTTGTAGTGAAACAGTTTCTCATGAAACACAAATAAGCTGCCTCGTCTTAATGAATAGGCATTCCAAACTTAATTTTCTCATTTGCCAAAATATGAAACAAATATTCGCAAGGCAGTTTTAAAATGCTGAAGTTTTCTAGCAAAAAATTCTGTTACATTTAAGAATAAAATATTTCGTTGAAGCTATGGACTAGGGACACACATATACTTTATTTCTCCCCCTTTTTACATATACAATAATATTTTACACTCAATAGTGCTAAATGGAAATTAGGAGGAACAGGTGGGAATATAATATTGTAATAATTCTTTATACTATCTCAAGTTGATACTGATGCTACAGTATTTGTGCGAATGATACTTTATAGAAATAATTTATGTGTTTGTTTACCTATCTATTATTGGCCATTATTAATTTCCGGAAGCTACTTAATCGTGGCTGATGAATATTTTGTGTGTATGTCTGTCTTAGCTTCCGCTACTTCATGAAATTTATTTTATCTGTGCTATATTTAGTATTAAAAAAGGAAAGCTTATAATATAGTGTACACAAAGACAAAAAACTGTTTAATATTATTGTTGTTCTTTTACTAATTGTCAATTTTATTTTTATTTTTTCAGAGTGAGACTAAGAAGACTCCTGGTCCAGTTTGTGGAAGATTCGATCAAAGCTAAATCCGGATTGGATTAACGAATTTTCCATACTCCAGAAAAGCGTAAGTATTTCTATTATTTTCCGTATGAAGAAAATAACACTTCCCTATAAGTAACGCATTACTTTGTTTTGCTTGGTGAGGAGAAACTAATAGTTACCGAGAGAATAAAAGTTTCGTGATTTACAATAGCATTAAATTCTACATTCTTTCCTTCACTATGTTTGGAAGATATGGGTAGTTATTTAAATCGTTTAGAAACTCAAATGAGTACCTCATGCATGAAAAATGAAGACATGAAAACTTCAGCATGTCACGGAGTAATGTGGAATCGTTTCAGTTTAGAAGAATAATATTATTACAGGTTTGGTTTGATATCCAATTTCACTTATCTTATTAATAATAAGACGTTATTCTGCTCAAAAATACTTAAATTAATGGTACACTTCAGTACTTTCCATTAACAAATGTCTCAAAAAGTAGGAAATGAATTAAAGGAGATTCTGACACGTAAATCTAAAAACTTCTAGACATTAATAGCCTAATGAGCATAAACACCTCTAATAAAATTCAGTACACAATGGTGATTGATAATAATATTAATAAAAAACAAAAATTGAGACCTATGACTCTACTTCCCGTTTAGAGAGAGATTAGGAGATTATCAAAGGATGTCGTGTGCATGAAGCAAACTCAGTTGTTAAAGTCTTCTAATTTCTATTATTAAATTTAATCTTTCCCTTATTTCTTTCAATAATGCAGACATTTATACTTAAATTACAACCCTAATGAATTCAACAGCACCATACAACTTCGTGATAATGTTATATTTACCTACATAAAAGCTTCAACTGCGACAGAGTACTGATCACACTGTTGAAATGAGTTATGTATGGGGCAATACTTCACACACAAAATCGTGAATTTCAGTGACGCAAAACTCAATTTACTGTAAATTTTTACCTGTAATTTACTAAAATCAACTTTTATTATTACTAACGTGACTTCTTTTCCGGTAACGGGAATAGTAGGCACTTGTTTATAAATAACAAATTATTATCATGTTGCATAAAGCACAAAAATGTACTGTGAATTAGACCAACATAAAATGAATTGCAGCATAAATAAAATAAATTACTAATTAACTAATTTTAAATGATTTTCGTAAATACTAACTAAAGTTATATGATTCACTGATTGAACTTTTGTTGAAATCGACTTGATTGAGATTTTTTCAGACTTATTTATTCGTGTTTCTACCATACCTGGTAAAGCCAGTAGTTGTATATCACATCCACTGTTCTTGCATACCTTACTGCATTGCACTTTCTTCAACATAGAAGTGAACTACACTAAAAAATCGCAAATCGTGCCTTTTGCACACATTCAATGCTCTTTGCCAAAATTACAGGAAAAACAGTTGTGATTTATTCAGTTTAAAAAGTTCATCCATTCTCAAACTATCCATTTTCGTCTGAATTGATGTATAAAGCAGTTTTGAATCCAAATAATTTTTATCGTAGTTTATTGTGTGAAATATGAAGTAAATTGAAGTATCTATACAAATATTTCCCACAATTGAATTACATTAGCGAGACTGAGTTCTTCATTAATTCTGGTGTAGATATTTTGTTTGGGTCACCGTTTAACAATTATAGAAAATTGTTAATAGACACTCGCTTAAAATTTTGTCTGCTTCACTTTAATGAATATTATTATTTAACAAAAATTATTGTGGTGAAAAATAATATTCTATTAATTTAATATTATGTTTTAACTAACAATAAAAATCGATATCTTATAGCTCTTTAACTTCTATGTTGAAAACATTAATATTATATAATATTACAAAGGAAAGAGGCAGACTTGAATGTATATGATTTTTCATGCAATGAAACACCATCAGCTATGAAAAACATTACAAGTCTGCTCTTCCACAATGTAAGTAAGTGGATACTGAATCCTTTTTTAAGCTGACTTTAATTGACTTTATTATTTTACATTTTACACGATGATCCTTACATGAAAAATTATTTAAACCATACTTGTCAGCTATAGAATATTGGGAAATTTCTGAATGAAAATGATTGTATTGAATTGGCTGGAATGAATTCCAGACTTCACGGATGAATTTGCTTACTGGAATGAAATGATTTTGAAGAGCCCCTGAGGCATCACCTTTCAATGATTGTATTGTAATATTTGTATTGCCCAGAGCGGACATAGCGGTCAATGTCTTGTCTTCAATGACTTGTTTGCCTTTCCATGGTGTCTTTCCTACATTCCAAACGTCAGTTCATTTTACTCTCTTATACTACCTTGACCAGGTAAGGCAGGATTCGTAGTAGTCGTAGTATATGCGTCTCCAAGTCACAACAAGTAGGTTTAACAAACCTGAAGCAAGCTTCGTGTTTGAGCAAAGGAGTCAACTCTTGTAAACGTTAGATTATTACAAAACTACTTGTTTACTACTTGTGCCGTCTGTGCTTCTTTTAGTAGTCAGACTGGCATACACCTAACTTTACTTTATGTCTAATAAGTGGATAATAATAGTTTTCCTTTGTATACGCAAAGCTTTGTGTTATACATATTAGTATCACAATATTACACACAGCCATCCATCCCATGCCAGGCAAACAATTATGTAACAGGGAGGGTCAGTTACAGTCAACTTACATAACATTAACATTACATTATGATTGCAGATCACTTTGTGTAGCTATAAGGTTGCATTCTGTAGGTAGCTCCCTCATTCATCCGTCAACGATGAAATATTATACAGACAGACGCGAGTAGATTTGTCTCGGTCACTCCACTCGACTTCCATTCTATCAAAGTGTCAACTGCCCGATATAGTTCAAGAATTCATATTCTGTTTGTTAGAACTACGCGAAATTATTAACATTAGATAGAGATTGTGGTGATGGAAACAAATTGTAAACAAATCTCAACTTTAGTATATTTTTATATATTTTTAATTAAAACTATTTATTTGCATCACAATGTGTACGATTTTATTTAGTCTCAAAAAATTTATTTTGCAGTAAAAATAATAATTTATAATTTGCATATAATATTACTGCTTATTTAATTGATGAAGTATAATAACAAGTTGTATATGTACAAGGATGGGATGGATATACTCGTGATTGATAATAATATAATGTTGAGATGATTTTCCCAATGTGATTGCAGTTTTAGTAGATCGGATTATTGTTAATTCAACTGGAGATTTCTACGTCTGAATTGTTCATGCATGAAATGAAAGTTGCTTTAGAATTTTTTATTTTGCAAAGAATTATAACTGCTTTTGTTTTATATTAATTTTATGCATGTGCATCTTACTTTTTCGTTTGTAATCTTTAAAGAAGTGTTGCTAGTGTGTTTTCATTTTAATTCGAACGAGAGCAAAAAGAAAGTATAGGCACTGTTATATTTACCAGAAATGAAAGACAATGCAACTGAATTAAACTCGTGATTTGTCTAATATCTCACCCATCAGCTTCATGAATTTATGAGTGCACATTCATGATAAAATCATATATTATTGCAGTTATTAGACAGCCAATTCATTGTTTCTTTTCAGTCTTACTGCAAAACGATCAATGCATTTACCTCGTCTAACTTCTTATATAATATAATAAATATGGCAATAGTATATAGTTATACTTACACCAAATAACTTTCTAAGCAATATTATGCGTCCACAATCACATTATAAATCAACCCATTCTTAAAAATATTGTATGCTTTTATTAATTATACTCATGATTGCTCATGTTAAGTGTTTCAGGATATTAATACTGAGCCGTTCAAGATTTACACTAAAATTCTAACGATAAATAAACTCCCATTGTGCTAAGCAAACTCGAATGAGAATTTCAATGTCCACAGTCCACAGGGTTCTTTTTCAAACATTCTTGCACTCATGGTGCGTTCACACCTTTTTGATGTACTCGTTCAATTAATTGTTTAATTAACTGATGAGTAGTATCACTTACACTTATAGTATTTTATAGGTTGTATGTAATACCTATTAAGATTTGTGAGATGAGATAGAAATTTATAAGGCAGAGTATATATTAATTATAAAAATATGAGTAGAATGATTACAGTAATTATATTTATCATTTATTTTACGTACTTTATCAATTCTCAATCTATTAGAATCTCCTCCAATGCTATTTTTGATACTACGTAGAATACTCAATTTATTGGTCATCAACTTATGATTAATTTTCTTACTATTTACAGTTTTTATCATCCCGAACATTAAAAAATGGTGATGCCGTCCAATGGACCCGGGTGGTTTTGGAGGGTTGGTGGTCGACCCTGTCGAAGAACGTTGGTGATATCCCTTTGGCTGTGCATGGCATATGGAGTATTCCATTTCGTTGCAAAAGACACAGGCGGAAGCGGAGGTCTTAATGAATCTCCACAAGCCCTTGTCTACGACGTAGATAATATTCTTCTTAGTAATAATAACGGTGCTGTGAACAACATACGATCCCCAGATCCATTGGTGGCCTCTTCAATGATTCTATCCTCTTCAGCATCTTCATTATCTTCTATCTCATTACTGGTTGACAATCAAAATGGTGGTCAAAATATGCCAAGTAGTAGTAGTAGCTCATATTCCGATAGCAGTGTAGGTCTAGGTAACAATGCAGCTATTAGTGGTAGCAGCGGTTCGACGAATATCAATGGAAAATTCGCCTCTGGTTTTGGACTGACGATTGGATCGTCTTCGACGACAACTCTCCGTTATCCGTGGAGCGATGAAGAACCTTTAGTGGACAAAGAAACCAAAAGCATAGAAGATTTGATTTTAGAAGCTGCTGCGACTATAAGAAACATTCCCCATCCTCCGTACATTTTGGCAAATAAGGATGGACCGAAATACTATAAAAATTCTACATGTGCCAGATTCCCCACCATATATGATCTCGAGTTCAGCAACACATATTGGCAGGTAACAAGGCTACTATTACTATTCATAATATATTATAACACTGCTACAGCTCATAAATATAATTTTGCATGCCGATTCACACATTTCACTCATAACCTATGCACCTACTTGTGTATGTAGCTACATTTTTCTTTATCATTCTCTATAGACACTCAGAACTTCCAACGGAACACTGCACTTGTACGGAGCTTACTTTGATGTAAGAAGCAGAAATCGTTTAGGACCATCTCTTCGGATACTGGGAATGATGGATCGTATAGAACCCAATGTAACTTCCTATTGCCAAATTTGGTTCGCTAAAGAAAAGGAGCCTGTCTTTTCTAAAGTACGTGCCAATACTTGTTATTCTCTGTACCTACAATACTTGTCTTTCTTGTTGTACCTACTTGCATTAGTAAACTGTTACAATCTAAAAAGTGGAATATCTTCTAAATGAATTGAATACAAACGATAAAATGCAATTTTTTACATGATATATTATGATAAAAGATTATTAATGTTACAATTTTTAATAGGTGCTCGAGTACAAATACATTTGGTTTAGTAAATGGGGTAACTATAAACAAGGAGTATTTCAGCCCTACCTTCTCGCCTGCCAGGTGCCCAAAAGTCATCACGGAAAGGTAAATGAGATTATAGTTAATAGAGTAAATATCTTCAAACTTTGTACGCCTTTCTGAAGAATAAAATTAAAATTAGTGAGAGTTAAGTTCGTAGGCATGTTCTCATACGATGTCTATACACACTTTACTTATAGCTGAATTTCATAAGACTGAATTGTAACTGAATTTTATTGATTTACGTAAAGGTTCCAGCCTCTGTATCTGTAGTAGAGAAACCGTGTCATGCTGCCAACAATAATTTACGAGTTTTGTACGATAAACCAGCAAAGAAGCAAGGTTTTGCTGTTTGTGTCAAAGGACTTGACTTTCTCCATGAAGATTTGTCTGTGAGACTAATCGAGTGGATCGAACTCCTCGGAATTCTCGGAGCAAACAAAATTTTCTTTTATGAATTAGCAGTACATCCAAATATAACTAAGGTATTTCACACATACAAACCTCTATCATTTTAAAGGAATAATAATAATTTATAATGGATTCGATAAATTCTTTAAATGACAATTTAATTGACTTTGTTATAATTTACTAGGTTCTGCGTTATTATCAGAAGACGGGACAAATAGATGTAACCCCGTTGACATTACCCGGTGGACAACCAAATGACCCTCGAATTAGACACATTTACCTTGGGAAAAAAGTAAAAAGGCTTCTCAATAGACTTACCATTAGTAATTTTTTTTTAGTAATTTGAATTTTATTGAGTTTAACCATACGTTTAACTTTGTTAGGTAAATCATAAACGTCAGAACGAAGTGATTCCATATAACGATTGCCTGTATAGAAATCTGTACCAATATGAATACATTGCTCTTCTAGATATAGACGAGGTTAGTGCCTTCAATATTTATTTACCTACATGATTTATCCAAACAATAAATTGTCAATTTTGTAAGAGTTATATTTTGTGACCCGAATTCCTTTTCTGATTGAATTTAGGTGATAATGCCCATGAAAGCACCGTCGTGGAAAGAATTGATGGTTGAAGTAGATCGCAAATCACGATTATCAAAAAATGACTCGAGGGCGTCATATAATTTCAGAAATATTTATTTCCTGGATGACATGATTCACGGACACCATTGGTTTCCAGGAATTCCAAAATACCTTCATATGCTTCAGGTAAATTGTTAACAGAAAGTAAGAGTAAAGAGAAAATAGAAATCTTTGCCGTGCCATTCACTTAACACCTTTATTAATAATTGATTTTTAGCACGTGTACCGTTCTCGGAATTACACGAAGCCTGGACAATACGTGAAATGTTTCCACAATCCCGAGCGAGTTATCACGTTGCACAATCATTTCCCGTTGGCTTGTCTCAACGGTTCGTGCACATCATACCCCGTGGGAACTGAATATGCCCAGTTACAACATTACAGAGCCGATTGCGTCCGAGCTCTGAAAAACTGCGACAAGGATTATCGTCGAAACTCTGTGGTGGATACGACAATCTGGAGATATAAAGATCTGCTAATTGACAAGGCGAACAAAGTGCTTAGACATCTAGGTTTTATTCCTCCAGCAGCGGTTCCAAATGGATTGCCTTTTCCACTAACAGTCACAAGTGATCATGCTGTTCGGTGACAAGCAACACAAATAGTACCTAACAAAAAATCCTAGTTGCATTGCAAATAATACTACCACAATTACGACGACTATATACCTATACGTAGCATAATATTATTTCCTTTACCGATCACATTAGTCAAATACCTCGTAAAATCCCTTTGTTGAGCTATCTGTACATTTGTTTGAAAAAACTTGACACTTGGAAATGAAACGTTAGTCCTCTGGTAATGCAAATAAGCAATAATTCTCATTAATTACTTCGTAGCCATGAGCTGTTCCTTTTTGATATTTTGCAAAACAGAAAAGGCAAATAGCTACAATATGAACGATCGCAAACGGACAATGGGATTATTTTGACTGTGCGGATTATGTAATAATAATAAGATATTAATTAAGTGTTGAGGGAGAAAACGAGTCTGCTTCATAGATATTATTTTAATCTTTTATAATAAGACTGGTGGCCATAATTCAGGCCTTGTTGCACGGTTTTATCGTTTATAAATTACCATTCGTATAAAAATATATCAGTGATTGTATACATAAAAACATTTCCTATGTCATTATTTCGTAGCAGTTGTTATCTAGAAATAAGATTTTTGTTTTTTAATTGTACTTTATGCTAAATTACACCATCATAATTTCATATCCCTTGCATTTACACATTCCAATGCCATAGGTACTTAAAAAGATTTAAGGCCTGATTCTTCAATTCATTAAGCATGGGGAATGAAAATAATAAACAGTAGGTACCACATTAAAGCATTCAAAGATGCGCAAACATCAAACAGAATCCTATTCCGTTCCAGAACATCTCAAATAATTAAGTTTTTGCACTCCTTCGTGATAAATAAAAACTCGCATGTATTATTATGACGATGAACTGCTAAGAATTGTTTATGTGACGTAAACTGTAATTCAATCAAACTTAATGTAACATGATAATATAATTATGTTATTTTAATATATAATTTGAAATTTCAAGAGAAAATTGTTGGTGAATTCTGAAATGAGGATGCAGTGTGTAAATAGAATTCGCAGCTAGGACATTGTACTCTGAATGTATGATTCTTAGGTAGAGGAATATAATATTATATGAAAATTTAGGAAGACATAATAAATCCATATTTTCATACAATTATGTATTCTAAATGAGATGGAAAGGATGATGAGCCGAAAATAAAATGATTATTATTGTCGTGTAACTCTCTGTAATTATTCAATTTATTACCATCCATTAACATTTACAAAACTGATTAAAACTGATTACAAAAACATGCACATTATGGAAAATGTGAAACTGGCAGGTTAAAGAGACATTATTATTATTTTTTTTTTAACTTCAATAGCAATTTGTTGAAAACGCACCTTATCTATACCACTTCAACTTGCTTGTTCGTATATACTGGACTTGGGAACGGGCCCGATTTTTAGAACCCGACCCCAAAAATGCGAAACAAGCACAAAACCTCTTTAACAGAAAAAATATAACCCGACCCGAAAAATGTGAAACCCAAACCATACCCGAACCCGTTTTAAGGACAAAAATAATAACCCGAAACCGAGCCTTTCGTTTTTCTTTTTAAAATTCTGTTTTTAATGCAAAATTATTAGCATCAATTATTATGGTTAAAATAGATTTGTATAAAATATTCTACCTCGAATATTTATTTTGGTCATTGTATTGGTACTAATAATAAAATTTAATCAATTGTTTCAGTACAAATACCACATTTCTAATAAACATGTAATCAACATATTTAAACAATGAAAAAATTGAAATTATAGTTTTCTTCACTGCAAATCAAGCTTGGGGCAAATACTTTTTCTCAAAATACAAAATACAAAATGAAAATGCTTATTGAGCTTCAAAATACAAAATGCAAAATACATTTTGAAAAAATTATCCTTCAAAATGCAAAA
>JABASD010006058.1:0-10995 GCA_019776165.1 Pogonognathellus flavescens
CCCCCCCCAATAAAATTTCTAGATACACCCCTGCTTGTAAAAGCTATAGGAATGAATTATGAATATGAGTTAAAATAAATTTGTTTTCAGTTTGTCTTTCTGTTTGTCTATCTATGTGTGTACGATATCGGGTAAATGTGGACTCCAAATTTCAAAAGTCGTCCAATTAAATTAGATTTATTTATTTTTTAGTTTATTTTGCATAATCTTCTCTTCGGTGTATTTGTAAGTCAAAATTAAAGCAAATCTGCCCGATTTGAAATTGTGGCTACTTATATGAATGAAAATAATTATAAAAATTAAATTAAATTTTATGTGCATACATTTGAACAAAATGTGATTTAAATAAATTTAATTTTTGTACAATTGTGAAAATATTTCAATTTTTTCGCCCGTCAGAAATACTTGATTGTCTTCTCTAAAGTCTCCATCAAGGGCGGAAGGAAGGTCTCAGAGGCCACAATTGTTTTTATTATTTTTACATTTTTTTTAGATTTTTCTTCGGAATGTGGAGAGGGGCTGAAGCGGAATGATCTGATACGTAGATACAGGCGCGTAACTAGGATTGCCATTTGGTAGGGTCACAAAAAATTTGGGGGGGTCACAAAGTGTAAAAAATTGGTTTTTTGCACCCAGTGACCCCCTCCCCCCCACCAATACTTGGGAATTTTTTTATGATTACTCGATAACGCACGGTACAAGCGAAGGAATTATTTTTTGTATTTTGTATGCCTTACTCAGTACTCTGACTGACGTCATTTGCTATCATTATGATCCTGAGTGCAGAATATTTTATGTGGGACTTGGAGGAACTAGGAAAAGTTTTAATCGTGGGAATGGAAATTATTTAAGTACGTCGTAGCAGTTTGTGACGTAGGTTAATTTAAACGTTGACTTGCAGTTGCAAAGATGAATGGAAAATGAGTGAAGATGAAATATATATTTGGAAAAAGTATTATTTTATTTCTGGTTTGTTTAAATACTGTCAAATTGAGATGAATTTACACTTTTCTGTTCAACTACCGCAGCAGCCACAATAAAAAATTAGCATCTCCATTCAAATATTTCAAGTTTAGATTTCTGTCACAAACAAAAATCTGAGAGGCTCCCGGATTAAATTTTCCTCGAAATTTTTGCTCTTTTCTTGCGTTGCAATTCTTTTGCGATTTTTAGAGACAATTTTTATTTTAACAGAAGATTTTCATTGTTGGCATTTTACATTAGCTAACTTATTTCTTTAAAGACGACAAAATTACAGAACTATTTCCTCTTCGTGGGAGGAGCCAATGAAATAAAAATTACACAAATTAAAAATAAAACAAAATTCGGACACAAAATTGCATCACGGCTACTCAAAGGAATTTTAACTCCTACGGAATTCTGTTGAACTAAATTTAAGATGATATTGCACTGAAGATGATAAAATTTATTTACTGATTATTTCCTAAGACGAGACGAGGATGACTAATTATAATTAACTAATTACAATTAAATATTAATTAGGATAAATAACAGATGATCAAGTCTAAAGCAACTAAATTCTTTTCTTTTCAACACTCTTTAAATAAATTTAACTTTTAACAATTTCTAACTAGAATAATTAAATTAATAATAATATAATGGAATAGTAATAATAATAATAATTCATGAAATTCGTTTAAATACTTGACTCTTCTTCTTACAACAACAACAACTACTTCCGGTCTTTAAAAACTGACAATGAGTACACAAAATCAGAAAACTTTTCTGTTTCTTTTATCAAATCAAAAAACGAAAATCTTGAAAATTGTGGATTGTCTCGACGCTGTTTTTCATTTTCATTTAAATTCGTTTCGATTTTGTTTCTAAATTTTGTCAAGTTGTGAATGACTTTTTTTACAAAGGACGATTGAAAGTTGTTTTACTTTTCGTAGGGCTGGTTGTTGTATTTTAAGTTAAACTGGAGGAGCGGAATGGTAAAACAAAAAGAACTCGAAAAACACAAAAAAGCACTAAAAAGTTTTCTGCAGTTGATTTTTCTTTTCTGTTTGGATGGTTCTTTTGGAAATGTGGTAGCAGCTCTTCTCCAGCCATTTATTATTGTTACGAATAATTTATTTTCTGTCGAGTTGATTTTACTTTGCGAGTCGTTCGCAGTTCGTTCTGTACAAAAATAAGAATAAAACAAAACAAGCAAAACAAAAAGAAGTTTTGACGGGGAGGAGGTGGAAGAAAGGTGACTGTGACTTTCTCGTTCCTCTCGTCATTTCATTCATTTCAACGAATGAAAAACAACTTTTCACTCAACAACAAAACTACGACTCAAGTGGAGTCCATTCTTCAGGCAATGTCATTTTCATTCAAGAGACGACTGGAACAACAAAATTGTGTTGTTGTTGAAGACGTCGATTCTTCCAGTTCTATTTTCGTGTAAGATATCACTCGCTTAATTGTAACAAATTCAACTTCAACTGACTATCAATTATCCAGCACTTTACGAATTCCAAAATCTTTGGGCTCATTTTCTTTTCGTTACAGCTACGTTAACTTATGACTTGTAAATTCTCTTTCTCCAACAACAAAAATTAATCGACGCTTCCAAATAATATTTAACATGATTCTCATTTCTATTCAAAAACAAAAACTGCACCAGTTGGTTTTTTTTGTTTGTGGAGGGAGAGTAAAGTGAAAGGAGGACTGATGGATAAATTACTGATGATGAAATTTATTTTAGGGACGGAGAGAGTTTGATTTTTTCAGGCCATGAAGAGTCCGAGTTCCATGTAACTCTTCGTGGGGATGAGAGGGGCCCTGTGTTTCTCCAGAGACCTCTCAATGACCAGATCCGTTCGAAAGCCATCCCCTGCGATGCCCCCGAAGAGACGGGGAACCAACTCGGTGGTTCCGTGATGAGGCACGTGGTGAGGCCCAGAGTGGTGAGATTTCGTGTGATTCATCGTCAGAGTTCCCAAACAGTCTTGTGGGATCTACATTTATTTGAAATTTAAATTAAATTTACACTCCTTTCAAATGCGAATAATAATTGTGTAAGTGAAGAAAATAAAATTTTACAAAAGTGACTTGCCAGAGCCGGAGGCCCAGTGACAGGAACTGGTGCGGGTACCCCGCCGAAATAAGTTGTAGGACTGACGGGTGGCGACGGATAGGGCCAATAAATAATTTGCGGGTAGCCGTATGGGGCCGCATTGGTCCTTTGAGTCATCGGAGCCACGGCTGAGATGATGTGTGGAGGTTGGCCGTAAGAGGCGTAACTTCCGTAAGGAGGCGGAAGCAAATTTCCCCCTAAACAGAACCAAATTATTAAAATACGAACAGCGGAGATAAAAATAAATTTCTTAAAAGAGTGAAAGGAAATGAAAGAAAAACGTTTAAATTTTTTGAGTTGGGCACGAAACGCTTTGGATTGCGACCGCACATGAATGTGAAACATTTTCAGAAAAGAAACGTTGGACATTTTCAAAAGAGTTGCTGGGGCGAAAAATAGAAAATTGAGAATTCCGCTGTGATTGGCCATTTTGAAGTTGAATCTAAATCTAAAAGGATTCGAGGTCCAATCAGTAATTTACCTCGAATCCAGCTTGTTTTGAGAACGGAAGTCAATAACAACCAAAAGCAGCAATAAATAAATAAATAATAAATAACAAATAAATAAATAAATAAATTTTCGACTCCCGACCCGACCGCCCAAGAAAGAACCGACTGGAGAATAATTTCAGAAGAACCCAAAACGTTTTTAGCGGCCCTTAATGTAAAAAGTGAAATAATCGAGCACAGAAAATTCGGACTCACCCAAAAGCGTGCGTGAATACCCCACCAATAAATAATTACAATAGTAGCAAACTATTTATAGCAATTGCCGCCTCTCTCCACCCACAGGAGCCACGAAATATTTTTAACGGTTTAAATTTAAATTAAATTTAAATGTGAATGAAAATAAATAAAAGTCCAAGATGAGTTTGTAAAATGCAATGCTGAGTGAGTATTACAGTAAACACAAAACTGAGTTTTACATCCACAGAAGAAGAGCAGAGGAGGAGGAGGAGGAGTTAAGTAGTCCGTGTGTGAGTGAGTGAAGAATCTCCAACATTAAGTCCACCATCCACCAACCACAGAAGATGCAACGCAACTGTCACCTAATCAGCTCTAAGTCTTAACATATGCCACATGTCATCACCAAAACATTTACCAAAACTAAATTTAACTTTCATCAAGTACAGATGCCATCGACGAACAACCAATTCCAACAAGCAACTTCCAACAACAAATAATCCTAAATTAATTCTTCCACAACGAAAGAAACAGAAAGACACACTCCCCAATCACCCCCAACAAAAACAAATAAAAACTCTTTCCAAATCGTGCAAGAAAATTAGAAAACTTTGAATTTTCTCTTTGAAAAACAATTTCCACGTACTTACCCAGTAAACATACTAGTTTGAATCGACATTGCAATTTACATACAAGAAATTGAGAGATATCTATTGAAGCTAGTATGTTTACTGGGTAAGTTTTAATTTGAATTTGTTATAACTTGACACCCTTTTCTGAATACGTCTATTTACAATTTGTTTGTATTTAATTGAATACAAATTTGGAAAAGCAGGAGGAGGAGTTAATTTTGTTTTTGTTGTTTGAGTGAGAAGAGAGAACTAATTCTACGGGCATTGCGCTATTTGGCTTGAATCCCTTGGACACGAATAAATAAATAAATAAAACTAAAGTTAGATTAATGAATATTAATGAAAGCGTTAGTTTAGTTGAAGGGTAGAAGTGGTTGCTCGACCGAAATAAAAGAATGCACTAAAATTGTAAATAATAATAATAATTGTTTTTGAAGAGCAAAGATGTGTTGCCATAACAAAGTGAGTCGACCAACAACGCCTAATGAGAATTACGATGGCGAATAAAAAAGATTTGTTCGTTTGGGGTTGACACATCAATTGACCTTCATTGACCGATCAACCCGCAACATTCCAACTTCGAATCAGCTAAATACTCCATTCTTATTAAATTGAAAAGTATTGCACTTGTCACAATAATTAGTTAATTGTAATTAACTCTAAATATTTCACGAAAGGAATGATTAAAGTAATTGATTATTTTTTCTAAGATTAAAGTGAACAGACGAAAAGTGAACAATTTGATTGATCAGAAACATTTCATTCAATATTCCCCACCAAACCACAACCTGAACAAATAATTACACAACAATAATAATAATAATAAATGATTATCAAGGTCAACAAAACATTTCATTTCCATGGATATATCTACAACTCGGATTTCTTTACAACCAAAAATGAATTAAATTTGTTTCCGTCACCACAAAGCCCAACAGAACTACTTTTACAACAATCACATTACACAGCAATTTTAGTCCACAACAATTCTTCCCCCTCTAAACACAAATTTACACGAGTCACCCTCCCAAAGCCAAGAAAATTCACTTCTTTGCTCTCATCATCACCACACGGAGGAATCATTCAATTAGAAAATATCCAGTCCTCTCATTTTCAGAGAAGTCTTAACAAATTAATTCGCACAACTCACAATTTCCCATTTTGGATGGAATGATTTTCCTTAAGTAAATTTATTTTTTAAGTTTTAAAAGTTTTAGCTTTGCAGCTGCGTCATTTTGTTTATTTTAGTTAAGTCATTTTCAACTTTTGATTGTCAAACAAACAAAACTAGAAATATTTTTAAAGTCTCAGAGCTGCGGACTGCGGAGTGAGCTGCCTGTTTAATCGCAGTAACCATAATAACAATAATAACAATATTTTAAATATAATTTCTAACTCTTTTCTAGTTCTTTATTATTTATTTAGTAAATTAATTTCCTAGCTACGTTTTTGGTTTAGTTCTCAATGTTTACATTCTGCTTCTCTTTCTACAAAATAAATTTATTTCTTAAATTTATTTCTTCCTTACCAAAAAGTATTTTAATTTTTTAGTTCTGGAAGTCTATTTTTAATCTTTCACTATTCCTAGACAATTTTATTTTTATAACAACGTTAACTTCATTTTTTACTGATAAGAGGAAGATCAAGAATGAATTAAGATTACTTTGAGCACTCTTTTTTTGTACAGGGGAGTCCTATTTAATTATTGTCTCTGTTTAAGTTCCCCCGTCATAATTTCGGAATGGTTCTGTTTCATTTCAGAATTTAATTGTCAAGAATTGTACGTCAGAAATTTATTTTTCTGTTTCGAGTCGAGTCCGATTGCGGACAAAGTACTTTAATCATTGTCACCCGTAACGGCCGTCTCTTTCCCTTTTTTTCAGGGATGATGTTGCGGACTTTTGGGGTCAAAGAAGTAAGTGTTGTTGGGGTGGGGCCACGACAGGCGTTTGGCGGCCACGAAGGCGGCAGCCTCAAGGGGGAACGCGTCCTCCCACGACCTTTTGTTGTGGTTTGCCCCATTGAGAAAATGAGCTGCAGCGGCGTTGGCGCGATTATTTTGGCCCATGAGTCCGCTGAGAAGCATTTGCTGTTGCGGGGACAGCGGCATGGAGGCTGCGGCTGCTGCGGGGTAGAAGGGGGCGGAGAGCATTTGGTGTGCTCGGTGAAGAGCCAACTCTTCGTTGCTCGCAGCATTTGCATAACCAACCAAACTGGCCGGAATCGGAGACGCGGGTTGTAACAAGGGCGGAGTTCCCATTAAGCCCGAAGCCCCACTTCCCGGGGGCGACCCCAAAATACCGGGTTGTCCAAAGTGAGCGCCTGCAGCCCCGCCGAAAGAGTGGGGAGACAAAGGATGAGACAAAAGGGCAAAGATGTTTGGGTTGGGTTGTTGGTGAAGGTGCGGATGGTGATGCTGAGGATGGTGCAAGTTTGGACGGACGGAAGCAGCGATGGCTGCAGCAGCTGCCATGGAGTTGGGTCGCATGAGTTGAGGGGACAGAGGATGGTGGAGGAGTTGGTGGTGGGGGTGGGGCATGTTTGGGGGTTGCTGTTGCGTGGGGGACTGAGGAAGATGGTTAGGTGACAACATACCGGGTGAGACGAGAGCTTTTTGCGGAGATGGCACTCCTCCGGTGAGAACCAAATTCATGTCGTCGCCGGAGCATTGAAATACTTCGATGTAGCGCTGCTTCTTAAAGTACATCATGTAACGGTGGTGCTTCGACTGAGCCGCCAAAAACGCACTCTGCTCCGAATCCATTTGGATAAAAGCTTCTCCAGAAGGCTGTCCCTATATTTAAATAAATTTAAATTTAATTTAATTTAATTCTTCCAAGTATATTTGATGAATGTGGATGTAAATTTACCTGAGCGTTGTAGACCATGTGTACTCCTTGGTAAACGATGTTTTTGGCGTGTTCTCCAAGGAACTCGAGAATGTGTTCCACTTGAGCTTCGTAGGGCAAGCCGCGAAGGCGAATGCAGTCTTTACGAGTTCCAGACGTGATGATGTGTTGAGGCATAATCGGAACAGCCACTTGAGGCACTTGGGCCACGTTTTGGGACACTGGAGCCACTGGAGACACCAACGGCAACTGCGGAGGCATTTCCGCCGCCTTCGGCTCCAAACATCGATTCAACACCTACAGCCAAATAAAAACTTTTTCATTCCAGCAATTCTTCTAATGATTTGAATCAGAATTGTAAATTTAATTTTTGTTGAACCTGTTGGACTTCTGCGGTGGTGCTGCGAAAGAGTTCAATGTAGCGAGATCCGATGCTTTCGCGGTGTTTACTCAGCGCCCCCGAAGCATCATCTTCGTGAGAAAACAAAACAAACGCGTCACCTGTTGCACGTCCATCCGGTCTCCGCACAAACAAAACTCCCTCCTCCCCGTCCAAAACTTGACAAGGACTTTCTCCAGAATCGAAAAATTCCAACTGAACCAAAATTAAAAAAATAAAACAAAACGAAAAGAAAAGAAGAAGAAGAAGATTTGGAGGACGAACTGACCACTTGTTTGGCGGTGCAGTCGTAAGGAAGTCCCCGCATTCGAACGATGACTTGTCCGCCTTTGGATAAAAATGCTTGTGCTTCATTATTGCTTCCTGCAACCACCAAATGTAAACAAACTCAATTAAATGCATCACAACAAATCAACTCGCTTGCGTCGTAAAAAAAGAAAAACAACACGGAAGTGTCAACAGACCTTTGTAAATCTTCATGATTGCTTCTACGAAATTAACTGCGACTAAATTTAAGTAAGCTGACTACGAAAACAAATATCACAAAGTGTCGTCCCTTGAGTGGACTTTTTGGCACACAACCCGTCAACAAATGATTTTGGTAGCTGCCAACAAATAGCAGGAGGAATTATTTGGTATTTTCACTTCAACTTGAACTGCACGGAGGAACATTTACCAAAACTCTTTTCTTGTTTGTTACGTGAAATGATTTAATTGCGAGTTAAATTTAAATGGAGTGCGTGACAAATTTAGGAAGAGTGAGTGATGTAGAAGGAAAAGAGGCGACACGGAAAGAAGGACACTCGGACCTCACTCACTCAGCTCAACTCAAGAAATGAACAAGTCATGAAAGGTGCTCGAGGACTCTGAAGACTCTGAACACAAGAAATGCAATAAAAATGAAATGCTGCGAGTGCAAGAAGAACTCTCAAGAAGATGAAGAGGAATATTCCAACACACACAAGAATCCTTTGAGACCTCTCTAAACTCCTCCACTTGTTCGATTTCCTTTTATCTTTTCTTGTTAATGAGAAATAGAATAAATTTATTTTTGCTGCCACATGTTTTAGTTTTAGGCAGAGGAACGGAAATGTGTTTGAATTTGAAAGTTGAGAATATTTGAGTTGACTTGGAGGACCTTTTGGTGGTGGTGGAATATTTTGGGATTGAATGGACTGAAAGGAAATGAGGAGAAGACTTGAAGCGTCCCTGCTGCTGCGATGGAGAGATAACCTCCGCTCTGAACTTTGCTGTGAAGAAAAGATTTGGGGAGTGACGTGTTTGAAGAATTAGAAATATTATTCTGGTTTGGTTGGAGCTGCCGAAGAAGAAGAAGACTGGAAGTGGCAAAGGAGAGACGACAGGACGACTAAATTTATTTTCGTAGTGAGAATTGATTTAACTCGTTTCATTATCAGTAAAGTAAAGCAACGCGAGCAAAGTGCGGTTGTCGTTGATAAGGAAACGAAATGAGAAAATCTACCTCTCTCTCTCAACTTACAACTCCAAGCGAGTCTCAGTAGAACGCAACGACACGTCCTCACTGATAACATGAACTAAATACAACCACCAATCCAGATAACAACAAATATTTATTTATTTATTTATACTCAACGTTTACTACAGCAACGGAGAGAGAGAGATTAAATGGAAACAGAAATAGTTCAAAAGCAGACTTTGATTTTTAATAAGGCTAATCCTTTTGTCCAGAATGCACTCAACCCATTTCATCTTTTTTATCTCCCCAGTCCATTCCAAATATCCAAATTTATTCTTCGCGGCTTATCCAAATTTAAAAATGTCCACCCTCTTCTCAAACGACAATTTTTAAATTTAAAAAAGAAACAAACTTTTCTCATCTTTAACGTAAATCTTTTGCTTTTTTTTTAAATTTAGCCCGTGTTGTCTTTATTTTTTTAAATGAGTGTGAATTGAAAAAGAAGTTGAGGAATATTTTCTGACCTCCGGCAACGTTGATGAAGTCATCTCCGGACGCTTTGTACACTTCGATATACCTGGTGGCAATGTGGTGTTTGTGTCTCTTGAGGGCCATATCACGATGCTCTTGACTTTCAAAACGGACCAGAGCTTCACCGTTACGTCGACCTTGAGGACTCAGACACAAAGCCACTCCTCCCCTGCAAATTTAAGTCCATTATTTCTCTCTCCACTCTTTTTAAATTTAAGTTCATTAATTGAATTCGTACTTGGCTATATTGAGACCACGAAAAAATTTGGCGATATCTTGATCCGACGACTGCCAAGGCAACCCTCTGGCACGAACAACACAATTACTGTCAACCTCTTCGTTTTTAGAACTACAAATCCATTCAACACATTTCAATTTGACAATTCATGAAAATAATTAACCCATTTAAAAATAAATTTTTGATTCTTTCTGCTCACCAAATTCCGGGTTCCAGTTTCATTTCGATTATTTCGGGGCTTTTAAACACATGACCTGCAACAACCAAAATTTACAAAATGAAAATGCATAAATTTAATCAGAAATGTTCGGTTGAAATTTAATTTTCGTTTTTACCGTCTGAAATCATTTTTTGGACGATGGCGGTCATTTCATGGATTTTCCCCACATTGGACTCGTCACTGGGCGCCTCTGGTGTTTCCAAAACTAAATCTAAAGCACAAACAATTGCAGAATTATTTTGATTATTCCGTTGAGACACTTCCGAGGTTTGGGGACATGCCATCATTCTTTCACAAGTTGTCTCTTACAAAGCAGCGGATGTTACATTCATTTGTAATTCACGTGAATTAAAAGCTAAATCATTTCCACGCCAACTCAACCCAACGCCAACGCACTCTTTTCAAAAGCAACAACAATCCTCCGACACAAATGTCACCCCCTTCAAAACAAAATCAGTTCTCCAAAGCAAAGCAAAAAAGAAGCAACAAAAACATCCATATCCATTCTTCCAGTTTTAATCTTGTTCATTTTCAAAAATTTAACTGCAAATAATTGAGCCACAAAACATTCCAAAGTAATTTTCAACAATCAAGGGCGTATCCACAATTCAATGGGGGCTTTGTTCGGGCTCAGAGGCACATGATGAACAATCTTCATAGGCCTATTTTCCTAAATCTAGCGGGGCACACGACCCCAGAGCCTACAAATTGATACGCCCTGCATTTAAATTTACATCAGTCGAAAATGAAATATATTTTTATTATTCAAATTGTTAAAAAATTTATTTGATATCCTCCGTGGACGTTGATTGACTTGGAAGAGTCGAAATAAAATGAGTGTGGCGGAAATGTATTTTAGACCTCACGAGGTCTTATGTGCCCGATATGTCTGTCCGTCTGTCTGCCTGTCTGTCTACAC
>JABASD010006059.1:0-10987 GCA_019776165.1 Pogonognathellus flavescens
GTATAGTATATACCAGTTCTCTAAAATCGGAGTTTTATTTCTGGGTTACCTTAAATATTTTTAAATTAGTAACAGAATTATTGATCCAACATTATTAGAAATTTAAATATAACTATTTTATTTTAAATTGAAATAATAAAAATATTACAAAAGCAAAAATGTCGCAAATGCCTACGTAACTTGTATTAGGAAATAAAATAGGATATTATCGATTGTATCTTAGACTTGACAGAATTAGATATTGCTGAATAAAAGCAGGAAGATTCATCTTTATATATTGGTTGCCTACTGGCATTCAATAATTGTTTCAATAGCTTTAATGTATTTACTATAAAAAGACTAATGAGGAAGTAAACAGTCGAAATGTCACAATAGGAAATAAGAAAGGTAATTAATATAATTGGAATTATGCGGTCTAGCAATTAAATTGCAAGTAAATATAAGGAAAGAGGCTGATAATGAGGTGAACACAAAATGAAACGATTTACCAAAAATGCATGCCATTTTCATTGCTAGTAAATTGCGTTGAGAGGGTACTAAAAAGGAATAGATAGATAGATAGATAGATATTTATTCAGGACGATGATACGGCCTCAGCCTTTACATCCATACATAAATCAATACAGTACACATAATTATAACATATAGACACATGTCCCCTATGAATACCTTCCAGCTCAGCGACTCAGGTTTATTATACCAACTCACTCGCAGCACAAACAAATAGCACCTAAGGTCATACGCCTTTTGAGAATACAAAAATTACACCGAGACAAGTAGGGCTTTACGACCCTCGGATTCACACATCTACACACCATAGTATACAGCATTGATTATCCGCAAGATAAGTCTCACAA
Source organism: Pogonognathellus flavescens (assembly GCA_019776165.1). Lineage (NCBI taxonomy): Eukaryota > Metazoa > Arthropoda > Collembola > Entomobryomorpha > Tomoceridae > Pogonognathellus > Pogonognathellus flavescens. The sequence continues at coordinate 858 of JABASD010006059.1, forward strand.
TTCCATACATATTAACATAATCAAAAAAATCTATGAAAAAAACACCAAGTTAATACATGCAATAATAGTCTGTAGGTTAGGGGATAGGATTGGTTACCTTCTCATTATATAGCTACCTAAGTAGCCAGTGTATAGAGTGTACAAGAAAGAGATAAGATGAGTAGGTATTAATATTATAACAACATTGATGAAAAACCTTATAATGTTGTTAACCGACTATACTTTATGTATATCGGGGATTCGTGACTTGGTATCTCTTTACAAAACAGAATCTAATGAAGAATAAGCACTAGTCACTACGAAGCAGAAGCTGTGTATGGGAGCTGTAGGACTACGGTCAATTCAACGTTGAGGTGTAGAATGTACGGAGCACATATTCTAAGAATAAGCACTAGTCACTACGAAGCAGAAGCTGTGTATGGGAGCTGTAGGACTACGGTCAATTCAACGTTGAGGTGTAGAATGTACGGAGCACATATTCGTTATCTTGATTGAAGGACGTGGAGAACGCTGTAAGTAGGTGGATGCGAATAACCATTTCCCGGTTGCTTAGGCGTAACTATAATTTGGGGGCCCCTATGCAGGTTTCAACTGGGGGCCCCTTCAATTTTAATGAAACTGTCTAGACAAAATATATATACTCCAATTGGTCTGAAGTCTTTATAATACACTAGTCGGCTTTAAATTTTCTTTTCGGTCCCAAGTTGGGCTCAGTGCTCTGGAAATTTGAAAACAGAAAAATCATGTTTATCGGGTGTATTCCTAACTATCAAACTTTTGGTCCGTCTAGACAGAATATATAAACTCCGATTATACTTTAACTTCAGGGTTTTTTGGTCAATTTGTAACTCTTTTTAACGGTTTTGATCATTTCTAGCACATTTCGATTATTTGGCTCACTTTTAACAATGTATAACTGATTTGACCTACTTGAGCCATTTTAGGCTTATTATGCCAATTGTCCATTTTATCCACATGCCTTACCTCAGTTGGTACCAATTTGACCACCTTAAATTGACCGGAACGATTTTTTGCCCACCTATTTTTTCGGTGCCGAATTTGGCACTGAATTTTAGTGCTGAATTCGGTTTAATTTCACACTAACTTTGTAAAATCAACTTAAGTAAGTCGGAGATTGCAACATGTCCTAAATAATATGATAAATATTACTGAACAAACAAAATTATTTTATTTAGTACAAAGTGAGCATAACGAGTGAACCGAACTAGCCTTATTCCAGGTAACATTTGTTAAGATGCCATCAGATATAGGCAGGAATTCATTCTTTTACACTTATTAACATCCACTGTCATTCGCTGTTGCCTCTATTGTCAGATACAGATATATTGGCCTTTTCATGGAATATTCATAGATCTTATTTCGCTTGTAATAATAACTCGTCATAATAGCTAATTTGAAATTGCCCATTCAATCTCTATATCTGATCTTATAATGATGTAGCAATACACAATTTAAAGTTGTGGCAAAAATTAACTTTAGTGCAATCTCACATGCCTCTAGTGATAGCTCGAAATCGTTCACTAGTTTAAAATGACAGTGTTAACAAGTAATCCTATTTGAATACTTTTTTAAATCAATCCTAAACTATCGCCTTTCTGTACTATGCACTGACATATTTTAAGGATTAGTCAAATAAAGTCCGATATTCGAACTTTTAATATTATGAAAATTTTATTTTAATTAAATCAGCTGAATCATAACAGCTGTAAAATGCACTTACATTTTACTTTGCAATATTTTGAAGAACAGTAAATATATAAAAGGAAAATATATGTGGTTCTGATTGGTTTTTGCACACTTTGCAGTTGAATTGTTCAGACCGTCAAAAGTCTGTCACGTTCCCATTATTTCCCTGTCAAAATAATTGTAGAAAAGAATCTACGTAATTGTTAGTCATTTCTAAAAATACTAAAAACCTGCAACTCGTAGCGCCTTCAGAGATATCGAATTTTAAAGTTTTGATTTACTAGCTGAGTAACCTTTCACTACAAAGGCATTGCAATTAATTTGATTAGCCTGCACTTAGACAAACAGACATCTACCCACTAATTATAGCATCAGTGTAGCTTTCTTTACACAAATTCGTGAAAATGACCCAAAATGAGCAAATTGCAAGCTAAAGATGATTAAACATCTTTTAAATAAATATAAAAGCACTTGTAATGCTAAAATAATAAATTCGTCAAATTCTTAAAATATATCTGTGTGCTATGTATCCAAAGAATATCTAGACGGGGGTCAGAATGTACACCCCTGGTATTCGTAACTTACGCTAGATTCTTTTGGAATTCGCCAATAAATTAGAAAATGACTTTCCAAAATAGCAAAAAAAACTCTTTCTGCTTAATTGTAACCTAAATTTTGCTCCAATTTATAAATATATAGACATAAATCACCCAATCGCAATCCTAGTTACGCGCTGGGTATGTATTACAGAAAATTAATTCCGATTTATTATCAAGACACAGTATATTGCTTTAAAGTGGCAAATCACAATGAGATGAGTATTTATTGAAACTATTCTGTATTTTGTTTGCTGACTTTTCTAATATGAAGCATGATTTTGTAGATGTGTCTCATGATTTCAAATTCTGCTTCAGGCAAAGTGAAGACACGGTAAGGCAAGTTGAATTTTTGAGCCAACTTTTTGCTGCGAGCGACGACGTAGCGCAAGTTGCTCTGAGGCATCGTTGGGAAAAGGTGGTGCTCGATTTGGTAGTTCAGCAGAATTGTGAACCAATCGTTGAAGTAATTGTTGGTCAGATTGGCCGTGTGTTTGGTGCAGTACTCCAACCAATGCAAAGGCTCATTGGCCACCGGAAGGTGAGTGTGGTTCAGAGAGAAATTGTTGAGCAAGTACCAACCCATCACAATCTTTGCTAGGACGTACGGATAAAATCCGATTGTAGGAAGAGCCACACAAAAATGTATCACCAGGGCAATTATTTCTTCGTAGTAACCACGCAGTAGACTCCAGCCCGGAAATAATATAAACGCCCCAACTGGAATGTACGTCAAAGCTGTGAACGGCATCAGAAAGTAAAACTGCAAACAAAAGTCATTATAATATAATTAGGGTTTTCCTTTCTCACTTCAGCTATTACAACTTTAGACGCTTCGTCCCAGTGCCAAAAACAATATACTAACCACAAGTAAAACCAAAACCAACAACGTTTATAAAACTGTCTGACCCATATATTGTGTGCTTTTACGTAATACAACAACCACAAGGATATAATCATGGGAAATAAAATATTGCAAAATGAAGACTTTTTTGTAACTCAGGGTTTATAATAATAATAATCAATGCAAAGTGTATTTCTCTTAAATTGTAGTTGATTTTTATAACCTTGAGTCACAAATGATGTCTTCCTTTTTTAATTGCCTCCAAAGGTGGAAATGTCAAGGAATAAAAATAAATTATTTTACTTAAAATAATATACAGGAATTTACACAATGGCAAACACATGATTTTGAATTGGAGGTCGTACGACTGTACAACCAGAGGGGAGAATTAAATGAAAAATAAATGATTATTACATTGATTGAATATTAAGCGAAAAACGATCAACAATACAAAGACAACAGTTTTTGTTTGCGCCTAAGCGAAACAGCTATTAGCAACGATAAATTTCAAGAATGGGAATTCATTTATGCGTCCAATTAAAGTGCGTGGTGTCAAATTCGATATGTTTAGTTTACCAAAATGTTTTTACAAAGTTTTACAAGGTTTTACAAGGTTTTACAAAGTTCAAATAATAAACCATTCAAGGTGGATGTAATAACGTATCGAAAGTTTATAATGCCATAATTTTTCCGAAACAATCGAATATATTAAATTTAAGCACAATTTTATTGCAATGAAATGAAGGGCAAACATTTTTTGCACCAGGGCCACACATGCATGTTACGACTCTGAAATAAAGATCTATCCTTTTTGTGTTGTACCAGGGCCGCACATGTAAGTTACGGCACTGATGCATATGTAAATGACTTATGTCACCGATTGACCCTATTTTCAAACTTGACCTTCCCTTTGACCATAATAATACGCACAAATGTTTGAACGATTTACGTTAATTCGTTCTTAAGTTATTGCGTGGATAGACAGATAGACAGATACATGGATAGAAGGTTAATTTTCATAAAGATCTTTCGATACTTAATAAAGTATAGTATGGTGATACCTGATTTCTGAGGAGCCAATTGTTTTGCACGATACTTTTTGGATCATGAATGCATTCTTCATAAACAGCTAAGGTAGGCATCATTTCCATGTCTGTGTCATGACCGATCCGCTAGGGGCATTGCATGGTGACGGGAATGTTTACGCACCCACCACTTCGCTGACATTCCCATGAAAACTCCTGAAATTTGAGTAGAAGAGCAATAAGATATTTCATTAATTAAACTATATATCTCCGCTGTCTATTTTTGTTTCAACTTTAAAATAATATTTAGCAACTTCAAAATATTGATTACATTTTTTAACCCCAAACAAAAATTTATTTAAATCTTTTTAATATTAGTTGCTTCTTGATAAAGCACTATTTAGGTTAATTTTGGTTTCTGTTCCCTTTTGCCATTACTGTATGTTGCATGCAAAATCTCATAACACCCCAAGTCTTGCTTTTTGCACCATTGCCCTACATTTATTACAATACAGCATAAGACTGTCATGTGCTTTTGCTTAATATTGTTATTAAATTGAGTGGGTATTAAATATTCATATAAAAACACTCAAAGTTGAACAATATATCAAGTCTTAAATTTGGAACAGTAAGCTAAAACGCTAGCCTGACAGTAGTAAATACCTAATCCATATACATAGTATGTAGAAAATGAATTTATACATGAGTGTTGAAGGCGCTGTGGATATGAAATTGAAATTGCACTTGGTCATCACATTGTAAATTGTCACAATAATTAATGAAGGCAATATATCAAGTCTTAAATTTGGAACAGTAAGCTAAAACGCTAGCCTGACAGTAGTAAATACCTAATCCATATACATAGTATGTAATATAAATTATATCGTGAAGTATCCACTGAGACTGGCTTTGAATTTTATATTGATATTGATTGCACCTTAATTATAGAGCAAAGCTTGAATGAATAATTTGGTAAGGAAAGTCAATAGAAGTATTCAAGAGACTCACCGAAAAATACATTTTGTAGGAATTTATCTACTTTGGGAATTCCGCTGATTGAGTTGTGCCCGCCTTCGTGCTGTAAAAGTCCCGATCGACCCATTCCCAGTCCGACCATGATAATACCGATAGACTTAATGACAGTGAAAGAGTCGTAATTCCTTATTAAATATGCACCCACTATGAACCATGTCAAAATTTCAATCAGGACGGCAGCGTTGTACAAATAATTCGGTTTAAATAGGCCTTCAGCTTCCACCTCTCGAAAAAGCTTCATGTATTCTGACGTCATCTCGTCGTGCAGCTTTTTATTCTTCTGACTAGGACCGTCTGCAAAAACATTTTGGCTTAAAAATTATATTTCCTGTTGTTACAAAATTTAAATTTTCTAAGTAATTACCATAGTATAATTTTTTTAAACTCATTTCGTATCAATCTTGTCAATTTTTTGTAAATTGAAATTTTTCGTTAATTTTGTTTGGAAAAAACTGCATTTATAGATTTACAAGCGTTTTATTCATTTGTTATAAAAATGTGGGAGAGTTGGTGAATTGTTACCGTCATCTGTAGCGGGTCTTCTCTTGAGTGATCCCATAATAAGCTGCACATGTTTCATAGACCGGTTGTGAAACTGTAGAATGGGAATTGTCGCATCTTCACCTTTCTATCGTGTAATAGTCAATCACATTTCCTCCGGGATGTCTATCCGCAAACTCCGTCACGTCGTACATCCATCCATCGAATAGAATTTCTTTTTTAGACATCTGCAAATAAGAAATGAAATGCAAAAGTATTTTCTGATACATAGATTATTAGCGTATTTGTATGTAATAAATGTACAATCAGGATTTTACTTGCCTTGTTTTACATATGGGAGTTGAAAATGAATTTATACATGAGTGTTGAAGGCGCTGTGGATATGAAATTGAAATTGCACTTGGTCATCACATTGTAAATTGTCACAATAATTAATGAAGGCAATATATCAAGTCTTAGAGTGTTGAAGGCGCTGTGGATATGAAATTGAAATTGCACTTGGTCATCACATTGTAAATTGTCACAATAATTAATGAAGGCGAAAGAACTGTGGCTAGAGAGAGAAAACGTAGCAATGCAGATTAATTTCGGCCAATTTGAGAGACTTTGCTCCGAGACCAATGGTTAAGCCAGTCCAGTGTACTTTGTACTGCGGCACACAAATCCATAGCTGGAGAAATTTATATTACTAACACAGCAAAACCACGATGCTGTTGCATGGATCTGCTATACAACTAAAGTCGATTCACTGCGTTTGCGGCATTTCCTTCCTACTACTCCGATTTTCTTCCGCTGCCAACCTTACCGTGTAGTTCAAAAGTAACAAGAGTTTAGGGATTCCAGTGATTCAAGGATAATTACGATAAAAGTTCAACCAGAGAAAAGATTTGTGAAGTATGTTCCTGGTAAATCACATTTTTGCGTAATTCAATTCGGTTTTTTGCAGTTTGTGTTGGGAAAATTATATTCCGTAGGGTTTCGCGTGAAATGAGACATAAAAGTAGTGTATTTTATAGTCATAGTCTCTGGAAAAATATGAAGTATCTAATACTTGGAAAATAAAAGGAATACTGTGAAAAAACTGTAGATACCCATTCATTGCTGATAATTGCACATTGCTTTCAATGCCTCAATCATAACCATTACCACAGTCATTATTAATTATAAATAATTCGCAGCATTGAAATACGATAGAATGAGGAAAGTTGCAAATGTCTTAATAGTTGTCGTTAGTGGTTGAGTTGGTTGTATTTTGTGACCTCACTTACTGAGTATTTGGAGTTGGGATTAACCATTCTATTTTTGCGTACGCATTTTTTGTGTGGATATTTCCTTTATTTCCATTATTCGTCATAAATGTACACTATTATATTTATTGTACAGTTTATACACTGTTTTATATTTACACGTGTATATTTATGTGTTTTAGGTTATTGATCCTAAACTAACCACCGTTGTAAATTACTCTTGAAGTGATTAGCATCAAATTATGTGCAACATTCGTGCATATCATGTCGTATGTTGCTATGCCGAAACTGAAAGTGCATCACGGAATTTACACATGCTAAAATTAAATCCTAATATATTGGAATAGTAGGATTACTTGGTAACTTCAAACCACAATTTTGGGATTACCGCGGGTGTTTCTTCAGCAGAAAAGCAACGCGGTAAAATATTTTCAAATTACAAATAAATGGTATTTTAATTTTGTCTCCGACAATATTTATTAAGGTGGCAGAATATTTTCAGGCTTCATACAAGAAAAAACAACAAAAACTTCATCAGTTTAAAGATATTGCTAGGAAATGAGCACAGGGTAAACGTTATCGGATAGTTAAATAATTGTTCGGGGACGCCCAGACAAGTCGTCGCGCAAGTAGGGGGGAGGTGTGCTGGCAAAACGATCAAAAACGACGTGGGGGGCGTTTGACAAGCCTGTTGTCTCACATTATCTCATTCATCCCAGATGAACATTGTGAAGGCGGTAGTTTGTAATTCAGATTTAATTTACAAAATACGCTGTTGATAATTTGACTTTTCGAAAAATGTAAATGGGTTATTTTTTCATGTATAACTGCTAGGAATCGTGACGGTTCTGTCACCGAATTTTTGTGGCATTAAAAAAATGGTGCCTCACTTTGAACACTTCTCATTGCAACATAGTGTCTGTTTCAAGCTAGCAGAGAGACATAAACCTTTTAAATTGAAGTAGGGACAGAATGTGTACACAAAATCGATGTAGCTTACAAACATATTATTCGTCTTCGTCCATGCTTTCGCTATAGAAAGCCCTGCTATATAGTTTCGAGTTCTCGCCAATGTTACTTACAGAATAAGTGTGTAGTATAATAATGGGATCGATATAGTTAGTAGCTATACGACTTCTGATCCGAGTGCAGAAAATGTTTCATTATATTCCCCCATACACACGTACTTAAGCCTTGCATTGTATTGATATATTGCGACTAGGTACCATTCAAGCCACCTACGTAATTATATACTATAAGGCTAAAGTACATTGCACACAGCCACCCTAATATTCGCAGGATGAACTATTACTATTACCCAAAGACTAGCCATGTTACGGTAGGATCAAAATACTTTTGCCTAGTCGATATTATAAGCAGTCTCAATTGATATAACGGAACTACCATAGTGGAAAGATATAGCAGAACCCCACCAACAAAGCAAAGCAACACACGACACATTCTACAGGATTACAAGTATTTTTAACCTTTGCGTTAGCATTGACGTCTCTAGATTATAATTCTTCCTATCCCCTTCTGCTTGTCCCACCTTTCTTTTCACTGTCATCAAAGACCGTTGTGTATTATTAACTATCTATTATTAGACTAAATTATGAGCTGCTAACAAAGTTTTATAGCGATCCGGAAATTAACGTGCCACGCAACCATCAATATTTTGTTCATTTCTGTTCGACGAGTAAAACTAATGAGCACGCACAATTTTAATTATGACTGCTTTGTCGTAAATTCAATTTTTTATTGTGTACTTAAACCTTTTAGGTGGGCTCTTGAAGTTTTGTTATACACACTTTAGTGTACCAGCATTTAATATTTTATTTAATTTCATTAATACAGCACTGTGTGGCAGGCTCAGCAATTTTTTTTGAATTTTTGTCTTGTATAAATTATCTTTTTGTACCGCTCTGTAAGTTTTTAAGGGCGTATAGTGTAAGACGGGTATTATCTTCCATCACTGTTCCCCTTATAAATGCACAGATTTATGTTATTATTTAAACTTCGATTCGGAATCTGCTTTAGCCTGCCACGAATTAAATGCCTTTTTGGAATCGGAATATGACCTTGGCATTGCTGGCATTCCCTGAAACTTGATATTGTGAATTTCGAACGTTAAGGTGTGTGAAAGTGAAATATAACTCAATGCGTGTAATTTTCTTTTAGGTATGCATATGCAAGGGAAGGGGCGACTTGAGATGTAATATCAACAGTGCATTGCAATGTTAGAATTTTGTTAACACCGTTGTTACTATAGCGCTAATAAAAATAATAGTAAAAAAGTAGTAATGAAAGTGAAGCGGATAGATGAGAACGCAAAGCTTTATCGTATGCATTCAAATCAAATACTCTTGAGACAAAAACTATCCATCACTTTTCTGTCTCATCCTGCCTCTCTCTCTCTCTCTTTCATCATCGCACTGCCATTAGCACATTGCTCCATCTCGAAAAGTAATTGCACTAACGTTGAATTTATATTTTATTTGACTCTAAACTTATTGACAGAACCTTTCAATTGTCTAAATACCCAAAATTCCGCTCTAATACCAGTCTACCCCGCTATTACAAGTTCCCAAAATTTAATATGGAAGCAAATGATTTGCAGCCTCGTCCACATAGGGTGCTATTGGTGCTCAAGCTTCTCCCAGATACGTCATCATGTAATAGATATTTTTGGAATTTTTAAAAAACCAGCCAAATGTAAAATATAAGAATAAAAAATAGTAAAATTCTTCGCATGAATTTAATGAATTTTTGGTACATTTTATTCTCAATTTTTACATTTTGAAAGTTCTTCGAGTCAAGCAAAAATGTGTAAAACACGGAAGCACGCTTTTTAAGGTAAGCTGTGAAATTTAATTTCATAGCATAGTAAAGGATAGTCAATTTCGAAAAAGTCAATAGTCAATAAAAAACGTTAGAAAATTAATTGAAAAACGTCAACTTTAAAAAATTTCCGCGATTTGCGACTTTTCAGATAGGCAATATCAGGATAATGCATTAGCATAGAATTTTTAATGACGATAAAATTATGGCATCATAGTATCCGTTTCCATCCATGACACAGTGAGGTAATATACAGGAAGTGAAAATTTCATTTCGGTCATAAAGGCGCAGAAAAAAATTAATTTTTTACACAATTTTATATTTTATGTATGTTGAA
>JABASD010006060.1:0-10987 GCA_019776165.1 Pogonognathellus flavescens
ACTGCACAGAACGGCAACCTTGAATGGTCAGTTTGTTATTTTTGTCGACGATTTGAGTTGCCGAAGCAAAAAGGTTTATAGTCCGTCTACCTGGACCTTGAACTACTTATACTAAGCTTTTACTCGTTCGGGCTAATTATCCCATAGAATATTCAATGAATGTTATACATTTGTGAATTAAGTTTTGCTGCTCATTGATAATTAATTGACAATGACCTTCACATTGAAAGTTCATCACTTCACTCGTGATACCAGCAGATGATCTAACTGATCTTTTTGTGCTTGTATAAACAGTGAGACGTAAAAATTTTCATGTAATTTATTATTTGTGACATGATGATGCAAGAACGACGTCAATTTTATTATTTTATTGTAGATAAGTACGACCAAAGATGATGTAGTTTAATGTGGTTAGTTTCTATTTATGGTTTTTAAATACTAATGGGACTTTTACATTTGTGGCACTGCATATACAACTAATCACTTGAAACCACCAGACACATCTAAGATTTATATAGGACACAAACTTTGAATTTGTATAATTATATTATTATTTGCTCAAATGAAGTTGTTACAAGCAATCCGATAAATACGATATTATGAATATTATCTAATATATCTTATCATTATAATTATGCTATGAAGCATCTGGTTACATCTCAGAGTTTTAATCACTGGCACTGGAAAAGCAGACAGATTTGTTTGCGGTGAATAAAGTCCGACTTTACTTAAAAAATATTATAATTTATTAACAAAATTTAAGCTTTGTCCATGAAAAACGAAAGTGTTAATAAAAATGTAATTACTAATATAAAATATTAGCAATATAAAAATGTTGAAATTATGTGGAAGAAAATATACGATATAGCAAAATTTTTCAGCGTCAAGAAATAATTTGTATTTGATTATTATGTATTTAATACGTAATACGTACATTGCAAGTTCATTGATTTTTTTTGTAATACATAAAGTTGAACTCAATAAATAATAAATTATTGAAACAACGAAAACAAACCAACTCAAACCAAAGCCAGCTTCATGCACTAAAGTGCAGAGTACAAGCCTATTCATAAGCTTACTCTGGTTAAAGTTGCTGTTAGTTCAAGCTAATAACAATGCTCAAGATTGTATTCTATACGTTCTGTAGCTGCGTTTGGCCAAACTGCCTTCGTTACTATATGAATGACACTTGCTTTTCTGCTTGTGTAGTAATTAATATCATGGACTAGGCTGAAGGTTGAATAACCTGAGGCAAGAAATCATTGCCGCGAAAGTGGAAACTACATAGATTCCTAATATTTTACACTGTGATTTTTATATCAAGTTAAATAACTTAGGAACCAATGTTTGATCAGTGAAAATTACTATATATGATTTAATGTCCACTATCATACGGAATTTTTGGATCACTTCGCAAAAGGTAGTATATTTGAAATAATAAATTTATTTACTGATAACTAGAGTTAATTTCAGTCCCACTTAAATTTGCGCCTGCATATAGTATAATTTATCTAGCAGCTGCTACTTTTCTTTTAATTCTGTGAAAGAAGATAACATCTCATGTATTTTTATAAAATACAAACTTCTAGCACCGCGTATCTCATTTGGGTAGTTTTAAATCATTTGTAGTATTACCTAATTAATTTAGGGAGATAAGCAGCCAGAAAGCACGACAACAGTAAAAAATCGCATCAAAAATACTAAAAAGTCGAAAAGTTTTCATGTTGTTTAATTCCTATTTATTGTGCTTTCTGTTTATCTTGGTCTATATTGCAGAAAATTTTCACGCTAAGCGAGAATATCAGCATTTATTTGTTGATAGTGTCAGTGTGTCCCTTCCAAATGGCAATCAATAGTTGCGCCCCTGTTCACTAATTTAAAAGTCAATTATACACGAGGATTTTATGTAATCTTACCAAACAAATTGAATGGATTATTGAATAATGCGAATTCTCCAATCTTCAGCTCTCAATTTATATTTATTAACATGTATGAAGTACGTATTATTAAAAATAATGAACAAATTCTCAATGCAGCTATTACCAGTTTCTAGATACGCCCCTGCACATGATATATATATAAAACGACGATACTGATTGCTCATGTTTATTCATTCATTTGCAGTTTGCACTTGTTGTACCTTACTATACTAATGAGTCATATTTCTCCTTTGGAACAAGAACAGTAATCTGAAAAACATTCAAATATGGCCAATCCTGAAAAACCATACTTCGACAATTTGGACTTGCAAGTGTCAATAATCCAATTAAATTTTCGTGAGCCATTACATTTCACTTTCCATCCGTTTGTACATGAAATACTCGCTTGGAATCCAATGCCCTACAAATACGAAAAGCCAAAAACCGCTACAAAATTAATTGAAATTAATAACGCTGACCAATTTACCCAAATGATTCCAATCCTAAAAGCAGCTCCGATTTGGGCTGTAGATCTGGAACATTCGTGTGCCAATTCTTACGCTGGAATAACATGCCTGATTCAAATATCTACAAACATGGAAAATTTTCTGATAGATCCATTCAACCTGAATAAAGAAATCAAACAAATTCTCAAGCCCTTGATGGAATCCAAGGAACACATGAAAGTTATGCACGGATGTTTTAACGATATGCGATGGCTGCAAAGAGATTTTAACATTTTTACTTGGCCTGTCATTGACACTCAAATAATTTATCGGTACATCAGAAGATATCATAACAATGAGGAATTTGAACATATTCCAAACATTAACATGATATCTTTAAGCGACCTTCTAAGTGAATATTTTCCAAAACTGAAGTTGAAGAATTATGCTCATGAAGATTTCTGTCAGCGACCATTACCACAACATCTTAAGGAATACGCAGTGAAAGATACAATGTACTTGATGCCATTGTTGAGGAAACTTAAAACCGACTTTGAAACTAGTACCGGCTGTGAATTTCCTTTCGAGGATTTATTCAGAGAATGTGCTGTCGACGTTGGGAGAAAGGCTTTATATCACGGGAAAATGTATCCTTCTGCCAATAATGAAATGGAAAGGTTAAACGTCGATTCCCACAATAATATATTTCGTGAGCTGTACAAATGGAGAAACGACTTGGCCAAAGTCTTGGATTGGCCGCCCAACAGTGTTTTAAGTGTATCCAAACTTGTTAGATTATCCACTATTCCCATGCCCGCTAAAGTACTTATAGACATTATTGTAAATCACGACAATGTGCCAAATCATTTGGTCGAGGCTGATTTATTTTCAATATTGGATGTAATCAAGCATGGTCGTTATGAAGAGTTCTCTAAATGCTACGAATGCAATCATCAAGCGTATTGTCTACCGCAATGGAGATTGAGATCGGAGCATAGAAAAGAGTTTTTTGCAAAATCGTGGGAACCAATAGAAAATGTTCTGACTGATCCGTCTGATTTTTCTAGTGAACATTTATTTTTTTCTGAATTTGAATAATTAATTTTTTCCATCCAATAAATAGATTGTGTATTGATATATAAATATAGTATAATATAATATGTATAGGTCTATTAGATGCGACCAAAACTTTATGGCTCATGAACAAATTTCCATACAGTAAGAGTAACCTGATTGGACTTTATAATTTCACTTTGAAAGAGCTGACTAAATTTATTGCTGAGATCCAACTATGCAGCATCAACATTCTTCAACTACTAAAATGTTCCATCTGTGATATTACCGTGCATCATGTAAGTCATCTAGCTTAGTTTCTAAATTAACATATAGAGGTTCCACGTATAAAGGAAGTCCTCAAATCTTTCCCCGTTGTCCAAAGACCTAATCGACGTACTTTTCCGTCACATTCGCATGTCCGCTAATCAAATTTTTTTAGATTGTTTAGTTTTAAATTGTTTTAAAAGAAGAGTTTAATTTCAAAATTATGGTTCAGAGCGAAAGATAATAAATTTTAAGAATTCTTATCACAAGCGTCACATTTTTTATTAAGTTTGAAACATTTGAAGTGTATTATGTATAGTAATGTATAATTTGTTAAAAATTGATTATGCTTATTGCCTGAAAAGCCGCACGCAAAAATCTGTTTGGTCTCAAATCCCAGAAAAATTGTAAAAAACTGCAACATACATTAGCGCGAAACGTTTGTATTGTATTTATGCAAAAATACACCACAATTACACAAAAAATTATTAAAAAGCAAAAACTAATAAAATATGAGAAAATTGTACACTCATAATAACATGGAAAGCGGGTTTCCGTTGTCTAGACCAATAAATCAGATTTTGCTCGCTTTTTTGTGTACCCCCAACCATATCATTGCGGACATCTTTAATGGCGGACCCATATTATTTTTCAACTTATATATATTGAAACTTTGTGTTGTTTTAATTTTTAAGGCAGTTGTACCATCCTGTGGATGTGAAAACCCTCCAATATGCTGCGCAACCTGTTGGATATCCAAATGTCCAGCATGCAAAATGCGAATCACAGACCCTGTGAAGTTTGAAGCGGTGGATAAAATTGTCAATAAGTGCACTACTTTTTTGGCAACAATACAGGAATTGCAGTGTGTGCAGAGATTTATAGCAATAAGAAATTTTTTACCCAGTTGTGAATTGGTGATCATGTGTGATATATGTTTTGGACATTTGGAAAAGGTAAGTTAAAAATATAAGTGTACATTTATCTCTTCATGCGTTTGAAAAAATTGAGACATAATGAAATTATTTTTAATCGACATTTACAGCCAATGCTGGTGAAAAACTCTGAAGGGAAAGAATCAGCTGTATGTTGTCGCGGTTGTGATACGTTGTATATGGAGTCCTACGGGAAATATGAAGCGCCAATTTTATCAAAAGTTTACGACGAAGTACGGATGGTGATAATTGGGTTGCTTAATTCTATACTGGAATACTGTCAGCAAAATAAAACTCCTAAGCGGGAAAATGAGAACAAAAGTCCGTCAGGTAATTCAGGATTTAGGGCCTATGCCATTGAAAGGCTACAAAAGGAAGGTAGATGCTAAATACAACCAATAAATTTCTCCATAATTATTGGTTGCTGTAAAGGTTTAATGTTTTGCTTACATCAAACGACATGTTGTCTTGCTGAACAATTTTGTATGCACATAATTAAAAAATAATAAAATATTAATTACTGACTATACTGATACAATAGAATTAGATGATAAAAAATATTTCCTAGCAGGAAAAGTATTTCAGAAATTTAGAATAAATTATTCATTCTTCTCCGTTTGATGCGTATGAAACGTTCATTACTATTACATTAAGGAGGTATCATAGTACTAAAATTCAATTTCTAAAATTAACAATGGTTGTGATTACATTTTTGCAGACGAATAAAATATTAATATAAAATTTATTTAAAAAGGAGGTTATTATTTTTTTCAAAATGTTTGAATAGGAATAATTCAATTACCAATTATTATTTCAATATGAGTCAGAATATATATTTTCGACATCATTATAACATTGAATTTTGTATTTGGAAGCCGAAAAGGCATTATTAGAACAATTCATTAATGGGGGAAGCAATACCAGTAGTCGTCTTAGGGCTGAAGATTTACTTACCCTAAACTCCTGACTACCCGCATCTGTGATAGGTAAATTCCACCGACCACCGACTTTTACTACGGTCAAATTCGCTAAAACCTATTCAAATTCACAACTTTGATGTTTTTTTACATCCAGGTCACGTTAAAGATACTGTCATTTTGATTGGGAGCCCTCACGTATCGTTGGGCGCCCCAAAAAATGGTCAATAAACTAAACTTCGTTAATTGACTATTTTTGGAGGACGCCCAAATATAGGTGGGGTGCCTAAACACAAGGAAAGTATTTTTGCTAATATCATCATTTTAAATAGTGTAAAAAATATGAATATCAAAAATATTAACAAAGTTTAGTTCATTGACCATTTTTGGGGGGCGCCCAACGATACGTGAGGGCTCCTAATCACAATTGCAATATCTTTAACGTGACCTGGATGTCAAATAACTTTGAAGTTGTGAATTTGAATAGTTTTTAGCGAATTTGACCGTAGTCAAAGTCGGTGGTCGGGGAATTTACCTATCACAGATGCGGGTAGTCAGGAGTTTAGGGTAAGTAAATCTTCAGCCCTAAGACGACTGAATACCAGTCATCGGTATTGCTGATAATATAATTCAATGTAAGTATTTGATTATTATTGTGTATTTACTACAAAAAACATTAAAAATCATGTTAAAATGCATTTCATGCTAGATGCACAACGTGTCAGTGTCACTTTTTTGTCTTAAAAGGCTTAAATTGCAGCACTGCTGGATTTATTAAACGGATTTACTTTTTAAGAGTACAGTAATTGCTTTTTATCATCGGCGCTTTATTTATAACCAACTTTCATTTAAAAATCTTATTGATATGATACTGGCCTGTTTTGCTGCTGTTTCTCGAATGTGAGCAGAGCAAAGCAAAGAAAACGATGGTGAGTGTAATTTTGGCAATGTGTAATGCACTGCTTATAATTGAATAGTATTAAAACAGTTCATGTTTAAGTTCATGCAAAAACGAATTTATTGTTTTCTAGGTAGATTACCGTGTGTAATACTTCAGCTAGCCAGGTCCCAAAGGGGCCTGATCGTGAGAAACTTCTTCACCTGACCTGGCGGTTCTGTTTGTTTGTTATCACAAAGTTAAAGTTGATTTTATTTAATGATTTTTTAAATCCCGACTTTTCATAACCATTTTTGTTGATTTTTTATCAAACAAGCTATCAGAAAATGAGTAGAAAGAAAATGAAAGAGGGATTATTGTTAAAATACATCCCAATTTGTGTTAATTTTTTATGTTTAAGTTGTGAGACCATAGTAATTGCACGGAGTATATATAACATAACAACATATTAAGTACTTACAACTTATACTAATTTATGACATATGAATACTTACGATAAAAGTATAATTTATACAACTGGAACGGAAATGTTTACATTCATTTCTGATTATAAATGAATGTGTGGCTATATCCTGCAGTTAAAAAATAGGCCATCTGTATTTACGTTCAGATAAAACAAATCCTTTTAATCAACTTGTGTTAGTTACTAACTAGGTGCACAACACTCCAATACGACATAAAAGAATTGTGACTGTTTAGTTTCATCAAAACACTTTTCATCATTAAATATTATGTGTACTGATTTTTACTACAATAAATTATCCCAATAATTCAAAATGGAGAAAACCGGGTTGGTGAAGGTAAAAGTCTGAACTTTTATTGCATCCACCATGTTCATACATTCTTAAATACTCATTTTATTTAAATAGTGTTACGTGTGCGAATTCTGCCTGTGTTAAATCAAAGGCCATCCACTTTGAATTAAATTTTAAGACTTCCTTTGCTTGAATATTTTGATAATTGATAAATATCTATGTTTTAAATGCATAGATACAAAAATGCATGCAAATGGTACGGGTTAATTAACATTAGATTAGAGCACTCCCAGACATCGCATGCAGCTTTGCATCACCATTACTGTATTATCCTGAATTATAATATATTACTTTATATATCTTGAAAATCATTCGCTCGTTATATAGTTTTAGTTCTAACTTTAATATACTAATTAACAAAATATTTGTTTGCAGTTACCATTTGAAAAAGGAACCACCATTTACAAATACAAATGGTCTTTTGATAAAACTGTAAATATTATGATACAGCTAGCAACCCTAACTGGACAAGAAAGAGTTGAGACGGATGATTTCGCTTTTGATTCTGGAATTTTGGAGAAAACAAAACATTCGATGTAATTTCATAGATATTACTATTTCATTGTTATATTCATTGTAAAATTTAATCAATCAAATTAACAGTGTTTTAAATCATTCTGTAGAAAATTGTTTCTTATCATTGGCAAAGGAATCCTATTTGTGAAGAGTCAAATGGCCAAACCCGCTTTGTATGGTCATTTTACAAAATCAAAAATTGTATTGGATACTATTACCGTAGAAAGCATGGAAAAGCAAACCAATCGCAATCAGTGGAATCAAGTATCGGAGAAAAACAAATTATTAACACTGGAGAGGTCGACAGATGAGCAGTTGAAAGAGACCTTTCTCGAAAGTGATCTCGACCGTCCTAATGTAAACGAAAGTGTGTGGTATAGTGTCGATATTCCAGGATACGCTTCACATTTGGATTTCAATATAAGTTTTACTTTCGTACACGAATTCTGTAAGGAAAGTTTAAATTTACCATTGCAACATAAAATATAGTCGTATATTGTAAATAATTATTAATACGTACAGATAATAATGCCCAATTATAATCTCCTGTAACCTACTTGAGAATCTGTTGAGCGCATTTGTGTACATAGATTAGCCAGATTCCACAACTTCTGTCAACTTGCCTTCCTATACACTGAGATGTGCCATGAGCCAAATCGCGGTGCATAAACTACCACTCCTTTTTTCCTTTATAATGCCCAATTATTACTTACCTTAACCAATACACATACCTTTTGTTGATATTAAACGTTTATATTTGATTGCAAGGGCAAGAAGATGCCGTTAAGACAAAAACAGTTGACGAAGTAACACCCACCGCTCCAAATACGCCAGTTTCGACAACTATTGATACGATTACTTTGTACGAAAAACGGCAGTTCTCAGATTTTGTGATTAACTGTGGAAAGTCCATTATCAATACACACAAAATAGTGCTTTCTGGTAAAAATTTCCCTACTTATTTTTAAATTTTATGTGCAATTCTGCAACTTTTGTATTTTTATTAATTTGCAAACATTTGTGAATTTTAAAAAATCGAGTTCAATGTTTTTTCCAACAGCACGAAGCCCTGTACTTGCATCAATGTTTGAACAGCCTCTTATAGAGTCACTGAAGGGCAAAATGGAAATAACTGACGCAGAGCCTAAAGTCGTCGAAGAATTTATAAAATTTCTGTACACTGGAAATGCAGACATTACCTCGATGGCTTCGGAGCTGCTTGTGCTAGCAGACAAGTACTGCGTGGATAATTTAAAAGAGATTTGCGAAAATCATTTAATTAGCACCGTTAACAACGACAACGCCGAGGATTTGTACACTTTTGGACATCATATTAATTCAGATGCATTGCCCAACACTTGCGTCAAAACTATAAAACGGTAAGTAAATTACAACTAAAATGAGAAAAAACAGTTTAAATTTATCAATTGATTGACGAGTGGCAGGTGAAGTTAGGCACAATTTATATTCAAAATGATTGAATAATAATTTTCTGTTTTCAGAAACAAGAAACAGAAATTCAAAAACGGCGAACAATTAAAAGACTTTGTAAAAAAATACGCTGATCTAGCCTTTGAAGTTCTGATGGACTAGCTTAAATACAATGATTGGATATGTATACTTTTTCTTTGTGTGTATTACTCTATTCAATAACTCGCTTTCACAGTCAACAGTGGGAGATTCTCCTTTTGATAAAAAATTGCTTAATTAGTAAGAACGCTTATGTTCAATCGATTCAATAACATCAATGAATGACACTAGAATGATATTCACCGAAGTGATAGGTAGGGACGTATATTGTGGATAAGCCTATCTAATTCGATGAAAGAATCAGATAAGCAAATAACATTGACAGATAATTGATTATGCAAAAATAACTATAAATATGCTGTAAATAGCTGCACTGTAGAAATATACGTTTTTTGACAATTAATAAAAACTGAAGCAAAACATACAGATGCAAATGTTTCATGTGCGATACATAAGATTTCCCCTGTGCTCAATCATTCGTAAAAATCGCCAGTGATGTTGGGAAATTATGCGATACAAATTTTAAAGATGTAGTAAAAGTTTATCTTAGGCGGCTACAGAAGACCGTGTGCCCCCCAGAGCACTGATGCCCTCTCCAGACTTCACAAGTGCTAAAGAAATTGGATGGATCGCAAGTATAGTTACGTAAGTTACATTAGAAGCAGATATAGTAAAATAACATTGATATACGCAAGGGTATAAGTAGTTGATCGAGAGAGGAATATTGACCCGACAACCGCTATGTATGGGTTTCCCCATACATAGCGGTCATTTTGTAATTCTGAGTATTGCGTAATAAAAACAAGACCCTTACCCTTCAAAATTTTGAAAAAATTTTTGAAAATGTTTTCGAAATTTTGAAAAAATTTCCTGAAAATCTTCAATGATGATTTAAATTTTTCCAAAAAGTGGATACCAGAATCAGAGCTTTTTATTAAAACGCGCTAAATTCTGGCAGCCACTTGCTGGACACTTGTTGCTTGCACAAACACCAAAATGAAACTGAGCTATTTCCAACCTAACCTAGGGGCATAAATGCGTCCGACGTTTCTAAAACGTCCATCCCAAAGTGAGAAGAAACATGAGAATGAACCTAACGTAAATCTCATACCTAATTTACTTGTTCGTTACACATCATGAAGCTCTAGTTCAGTGTAGGGTTACATATTTGGATAAAATGGACCCTTTCTACCGCTACAAGATCCCACAACTGGGAATAAAGGTGGAAACAAATAAAACTGTTTTGTTAAACCTTGAAGGAATTGCAAAATCAATCAACAGATTACCACAAATTATTTTAAAATTTTTATCGTACGAAATAGGCGTACAGTCAATGTATAAATATAAGTGTTATTCAGTAAATGGACATCATAAATTATCCGACTTGGAGCAATTAATTAAAAAGTTCATGTCACTTTACGTGTCTTGTTCAACTTGTAACAACCCCGAAACAGTGTTATGTATTCATGGTCGTAAAGAAAAGGTGTTCCTTGATTGCACAGCCTGTGGTAAGGTTGGGGAAATTGTGGGAGGACACAGCTTGACGAAACATTTGATAAAGGGAGCAAAAAATCGAAAAAAAGTTTAGTCTTACTACAGATTTCATCATGGATAGTTTCTACTATACCCTACTGAGTGATTCGTCACATCAATATTTTCCTCATAATACACTAACAAACTTTAGCAATTAT
>JABASD010006061.1:0-10983 GCA_019776165.1 Pogonognathellus flavescens
CACGAGTATTTAAATAAACAGATGTAGAAGCGGTATCTAACTTTATTTGACTAGAAGCAGTGTCCTTATCTTTGCCATGAGTATGTAAATTAAAAGAAGGTAGAAGCGGTGTATCGTTTTTTCTACTACTATTTGACTATTTTGCATGGTACTTTTTGCCCGATAACTCCGGAACCGTTGGACCGATTTTACTGACCAACGAACTTAGCCTTAGTTTTGCCCTACTCTTCATGTGTACCAAGTTTCATTCGTCTAAGTTCATTTTTACTCGAGTTATCGTGTCGACAGACAGACAGACAGACAGACAGACAGACGGACAGACATATCGGGTACATAAGACCTCGTGAGGTCTAAAACCCACATAGACTATCCCAACTAACCTTAGGCCAATGAAATAAACACTAAATTTTAATAAATAAAAATAAATTATACCTATAACCCGGCATACCCCAAACCCACCTAACTTCATTAGTACCCCAGCCAAAATTATAGACCCTGAGACCGGTGCTTGAACATGAGCTTTAGGCAGCCACAAATGGGATAAAAATATTGGTATTTTTACTAAAAAGGCCAAAACCATAGATATAAAAAGAAAAAACCCTGCTTCCAATTTAATATAACTTAGAAGTATGATGTAAAGCCTCCCTTCCTGCGTATAGACATAAAATAAAGATAATAATAATGGTAAGGAGGCTGTTAAAGTATAAAATAAGAAATAAATCCCGGCCTGAATACGCTCTGGCTGGTAACCCCAACCCATAATCAAAATTAAAGTAGGGATTAAAGAAAATTCAAAGAAAAAATAAAATATAAATAAATTTACTGTTATAAATCTAACTAATAAAGTTAATAATAAAAAAATAACTATTGCTGTGAATAATATGTCAGAGTTATTCTTAACAAAAATCATAGTTCTAGAGTATAATATTAAAATAGTAATTCATAATGATAAAATGCCTAATCTTAAAAAAAGATTATCTATCCCCATATTGTAACCTATTAATTTAAATCCCACTCCCAATGGAAGTGACTTAACTAAAAAATAAATCATTATAAAGAGTAAATAAGATGCTTCTTTTCAAATTCTTTTAAAATTTAAAGTAATTAAAAAGAATAACCCTAATTAAAAGAGTATACAAAGATATCATTAATTTATTAAGCTTCTAAAAGAAGTAAAATAGTCTCTCCCATGAGTACGACTTATCACAACTAAAATAGATATTTATTAGCATGTACTTTATGTACCTACTTAGTTACATTCACACTCCTCACACTTTAGTATTTTAACATTTCTCACAAGTAATTTACATTACCCTGTGACATCCCTGCTACTAAATTGAAAGGACGGGTATACAACCGTTTTTTCTATCATTTAAATTTTTCAAATTAATGATAATACGATTATTAACAAATGATACAGTGAAAATAATTTAAATTTGTCTTGCATGATAAAATAATACAATTTTTCTTACGTAATAAAATGATACAATTTTTCTTACGTGATAAAATGATACATCTTTTTCTCACTTTACATTCACTCTATTCATCGTTACATAAGATGAAGCATAATTCGCATTTTTCCTCAATGCTATTTACACGGCACTTTCATGACAAAACTCATTTGCTAATCTTAACACAACACGGAATGAGACAACAATTTACCGTTTCTCTCCGATTTCTCAAACATTATATGCCAATGACAAAATTATATTCGACCATTTCATTTCATTCACCATTCACACATTTTTTAAGGACTATAATAAGTAATAAAACTGCATCAAGCTTTATTTCTGTACAGCTTAAGTTCTCAAAATTATATTTCATTATTACTTATCAGGATCGCCCCGGATTCCCGCTTTAACATCGAGTGCAAAGGAAAAAACCTTAACCCATAATTACATTACTGGCTAAAAAAACTTTGCACAGGCGCCAAACAGCGTCCCGTGTGAATTAAATTAATCTTTACAATCTTTATTATTCTATTCAAACATACGTGCATTCTTATGCTCACAAGTGAAAAACTTTTTGATGTATTTGCACATTATACAAAATTCCAATCGAATAAACCAAATCATTTTCCGAATAGCAAAATTAAATATGTCCGAATACACATTATTTTCTTAAGTGCGACTTAAACTTAACATTAACATTAGTTATCAACTAAAAATAAGACAATTGAGAACGTCGATCAGGATTGGGGAGGCGGCGGCGGAAGAGATGTTCAATTCTCCGTTCCCGTTGCTTTCTCCTACATGGTTCGTAGAAAAGCGATTTCCACGTCCTAAGTAGAAAAGCACCGCTTTCAACCAATTCCTGAAAGAAAACAACAAACTTTTTTGTAGCAAAACATTCCAACTTTGTTGTGCTATATCAATTCAATTATACACTTTCCAATTCATTCTCAATTTCTTTTTATCTTTGTATTCTATTATTAACGTACAATTACGATTAACATTTTTAACCATTAACTTTAATGCCCACCTACATTTCGACTTTCATTTCCTCCCTTGTTTATACATCTTGTAAACTATGTACAATGCCAAAGTTGTGATCAACAATATTGGCACACTAACTTTCAAATCAGACAGGAAATCAAACAGAGAAGAAGTACGGAAAAAACTTGATGGGCCAACCTGGATAAGAGACATTGGCTCTTACAGTGGTTCTGCTGGAGGAGGAAAGGTAGCTAGTGCCATACCTGTCGTGTATGCGTGAAATTGACGGAAGTTATAGTAGGAGGGACAGGTAGAGACAACTACGCCAATACCAAAACAGATGATCCCAGCTAACACAACTGTCCAAACTGGAAACAAATTTTCCACAAAGAAGTTGCTTGGCCTTTCTCTGCAATTATTAGTCACGTTATGAATTGTGTGTCTGATTATTTCTTTCACTGGAATTACTACTTTATCGTTCTCAATAGTGGACCCTTCAAATATACCACCTGTAAAATCGATATCCACAAAATCGAAACTTTCAACTGTCACTATGAGGAACCAGAGTCCAACGCAATACCGAGCCAACTCTTTCAACAGAGTCACAGTAGCCATTATAGAATCTTAAAGTGCAGATATTTGCTTGTCTTCGGGCTCGTATTCTACTTGAACGTCTCACGTTCTCTGGACTCGGAGGAGGAATTTCATCGGCTTTATATTCCTCGTTCTTTTCATTATTTTTGCTGGGGTCGCTGCCCTTACTTGTTTTTGAGGTTTTACGGGCAGCAGAACTTTCTGCTGAAGTTGTTGCTTTTAAGGGCGTTCTACCCACTTCCACAGTTTGTTTATTACTCGAAACGTTCTTTGGTGGTGTTATTTCAACTTCCTGTCCGGTGAGTAATGTGCCTGGTCGAAACAAGTGCAACAACCTCGATCCAACCACGATCGTCTTTTTAGGGTCTTCGACCGATTTTATTTCAAACGTTAAGTCACCTACTTTCTTAGTAATGATATATGGACCTTTCAATTTTGGTTGAAGTTTGTCGGGTTCTCATGTCTATTTTTGTCAAAATTCTTCTTATACCGTTTCTGTACTACGACTAACGTGTCTTTTGCAGCTGTCAACGCTTCGTTATACCTAGCAAGCCTTACGTCCACAGGCAGAGCTGACGAAGGAACATTCAACGTTATGTCCATTGGAAGAAGTACATGTCTTCCTAAAAATAAATAGCTAGGTGTTTGTAGCAATGATGCGTGTTTAGACGTGTTATATGCAAATACGGCATAAGGTACATATTTGCACCATGTAGAAAAACCTTCTTCTTTAGGAATCAACTTTCCCATTATACTGGCCAAAGTGCCATTGAATCTTTCTACCAATCCACGAACGTTATGACAGTATGGAGGTGCCAGAGTATGCTTGTACCATGACTTTTGATCTAAAACAAGGACCGCCGTCCGATAATAAGGCATTAAATGATCCGTACGAACAAACTATTCGTTCTATTATGAAATCGGCAACGTCTATAGCCGTGGCAGTTGGGATGCCGGCTGCTATTACAAATTTGGACACATAACATGTTGCAACTGCAACATACCGTTTTCCAACAGTTGAAACAGGAAATGGGCCTAGCAAATCTATTCCATAAAATTCTCCAGGGTATGAAACTTTATGAGCATGTGGATTATATGGTTTTAATAACCCATCTCTTTTCCTAAGAGGTACTTTATAAAAGCGACATTCCTGACACTCATTAACGTAATTTTTAGTATCACTCGTCATACCTGGCCAGAAAAATCTGTCTCTGATTCTTCCTAGAGTTTTGTCACGTCCCAGATGGCCTGCAAAATTAGAGTTATGATACAGATCTAGCACGACAGCTTTCAGTGCTAACGGTATTACTATTCTTTCTTGTCCGTCGTCTGTCTCTTTATAATATATGATGTTATCCTTTCCGATATTGTAATTTTTGAATTTTTTGGGTTCATTCCTCAGTTCTTCCATCCTTAGCTTACAAAAAGGATCTAACAACTGAAATTGTAACATGTCTATCCCAAATAGTCTTTCCAATTCCGGGATCAAATTTATCTTATCAGCTTTTCCTTTACCCCCGCCGGAGTTTAACTTTCGACAATCTTTGTCTGGATGTATGTGATGCAAATCTACAGGATCTAGGGCATATGTCTCTATTTCAGTAACATCTGTCGGGTCGAGATTTTTATCATGACAATTTCTAGACAATGCATCGGGTGCTTAGTTGGTTTGCCCGCTCTTATGAATAATTTCATAGTCAAATTCATGTAATTTGAGTGCCCATCCTCCAATCACATGTTTTAGAGGGTCTCTTGCTGTCTGCAAATACGTTAAGGAAAAGTGATCTGTCCTGATTATAAATTTTCGCAATGCAACGTAAGGTTGAAAGGATTTAAGACAGTAAAATATTGCCGCTGCTTCTTTAGTTGGCATTGTCCAAGCAAGTTCATTTGTTTTTAATAAGCGGCTCACAAAACACAAAGGTTCTTCCTTACGTATCATTCTACCTGAATGAGATTTATGTTTCCTTACTTGTAGTAAAACACCTGCGACTGCTTCTTTCGCAGCATCTGTATGAATTTCTAAATCGAGGTCTTGATCAAATTTTGCTAGCATTGTTGCGTTAGCCATTTTATGTTTTATGTCTCTAAACGCCTGCAAAGTTTCTGCATTCCAAGTTGGGAGTCTGACGTTTCCTCGTAGGCCACCTGTTAATTTATGCAAAGGTCCTACGGAAAATGCTAGCTTATCAACATGACGTCTGTAATAACTTACTAGACCAAGAAAACTGCGAAGTTGTTTAACAGTTTTAGGTAATGGCATGTTCACTATCGATTCGACTTTGTCTGGGTTCGGCAATACGCCTTCCTTGCTAATAACCGAACCAAGGAGTTTTAATTCTTCATACAAGAATTTACATTTTGTAATTTTTAGTTTGATTCTATGTTTTTGAAATCTTTCTAGCACTTTCTCCAAATTGGCATTACATTCTTTATGTGTTTTTCCGTGCGGAATAATGTCATCTAAATACCATGCTACCTCTTTTCTTACATCATCTAATACGATGTCCATCAAGTTACAAAACTCTGCTGGTGCATTTTTCAAGCCAAAACTCATGACACTATAACAGTATGTGCCACGTCTAGTTAGAAATGCTGTTTTAAGATGCGACTTGTCGTCCTTGTTCATAGGAATTTGCCAAAAGCCTGAAATAGCATCTTGAGGGCTAAAGGAAGTAGAACTACATAACTGGTAGTATATGTCATCTATTCTGGGCATCAGGTAGCTCATTCCAGTTGTTATCTTGTTTAAACATCTGTTATCTATGCAAAATCTGATAGCGCCATCTGATTTGTTTACTAGAACTGGGTTGAATCCCCATGGTGAATAAACTTTCTGTACTATGCCTGCGGCTAACATTTCATCGACTTGATCGTCTATAGCTGCCATTCTTTCTCAGAGAATCTCGTTCGTAGCTGTTGCCTTATTGGTTTCACGTTGCCAGTATCTATCGAATGAATTACAGTTGTTGTACCAATAAGTTCTAGATTATGGAAGGCATATACATCGTAAAACTTTCTTAAAATCGCTTCTAATTCATCTTTGTCTTCCTGCGGTGCGTTTGGATTTACATCAAATTTTTTTATGTCAAATGCAAGACGTTCTTCAATATTTATTGAAGCTACTGTCGAATTTTCACCAGTGATTGACTCTTCTATAAATTCTATTCCAAATCCGAAGATTTTACTTTTCTCAAAGTGTATGGGAAAATGATTCGTATTTCTAATCCAGACAATAACATTTTCTCTGTCAACTAAGCTTGGTAATATGCAGATGTTAAACGCTACTTGCATGCTAGATGATGGTAGTAAAAGATAGGTCTTATTATCCTCCAATTTACTCAGTCTACAAAATACCATAGTCATTCTGTGTGGTAATAAATGAGTTACTTCGTCAACTGTTAATAAGTTCGGATCTAAATTTAGACGAGGTTGTTTATTCATTGCATTAGATATTGAAGTTTTAGTGATTTCTGTAGTAGCTGATACATTACCGAAGGTAGTATTTAAATTATTTAAGTTGTAAAGGTCGGTGAATCCGCTATCATCATTACTGTATTCAGTATTATCACAGAATGGGTAACAATCTTCGTCGTCATCTGAGTGGTTGAAGTAGAAATCTTCACTGTGATTGTGATTAGCACAGCCGCTGATTTCATCATTTTTGCTGTGATCAGTATTAACACAGTCTGAGGGGGTGGGTTGAGAGTCGGCCGCGAGCGCATTTAAAAGCATTGAATTTTGCAAAGGCGAACTCTCAGCGCATTTGGGAATATATTCGGTTGAATATTTATTGAAGTCATCAGTTTTAGGCAGACCCTTCGGGTTAAGTTCAATTGCAGAGGCATCGCCAGATTCAAAGATGTTACAATTGTCGAGTCTCTTGCAAGACCAATTTTCATTGCATTCTTCTGTCGCTTTATTATCTCTATTCTTTACATTGTCGACATTGGACATATTACGTACCTACCACGGTCGTATCTGTCGTTTCGATCTTTACGACGGTCACTATCTCTGTCATCCCGATCACGTCTAGGGGAAGTTTCTACATTACGGTTTTCATACTTAGCCCTTTTGCCATAAGTATCTTTTTCTGATTCGTCAATGTCAGCAATCATAGGAGCTATATCGGATTCAATCTTGCGTCGGTATTTGACTTGAGTGGACCTTTGGATTGCTCTTGTTCTATCGAGCTCAAGTAATTTCTCCTCCAATCTATCCAGTTTTTCAATATCAGCTCCTCCTATTTTTTGTTTGTAGTAATCGTTTAATGTGCCTAGAATATGATAGCACAGTGTCATTTCATCCATGGGGTGTTTTGCTTGACTGTGCGCCAGGACAACTCGGTAAAAATAGGTACCGGCTTTTTCATCATCTCCTTGTCTCATGGTTAGAAAGGATCGTTTACTGACCTGGTCGAAGACTCTATGAAAATCGGTACGCATTTGGTTCCAAGTCAGTAATTCAATTGCACGTCTCCATCTTCCTCGAGAATCACGTGCAAATGAGGCGGCTTGCCCCTCAATGAAGACGTTGTACCAATCGGACGCTCCTGATTCCAAGTAGGAACCGAATAGTTGTATTTATTCACGACCGGTACGTCCGGAATGTGTACTCTCAAATTTTTTCAGGAAATCTTGAATAACCCTGGGGTCTCCTTCTGTTCCAGAAAACATTTTTAGAGGAATTGTGTGTAGCATGTTCATCGTTGAAGCATGTGGTGGGGGTTGATCTATATAACCCGGTGTATACAAATCGTGTGTACCGGCTTCAGGTCTAGACACACTCGGTAACCCTCTTCTAATATACTGTGGGGCGGTTGAATTGTAGTGCGCCACAGTAGTAGGTGGATGTTGTGTGGTGTATGCTGAAGGCATTGTTCTCACAGGGGAGGATGTATGAAATGCAGTTGGATCCGGTTCTTCGATGTCATCTATGTCGGGTGATGCGGGTCTGACTCCAAAAGAGACCCTGGATGGCCTTGTAGGAGCCCTGGGTGTGATGGCTGTGATTACACTTCGTTGTGGAGTATTAAACAGTTGTTCTAGATGAAATGATTCTTCAGGCTCTGTGTTGGGGACGGTAACTCTGATGCTTCCTGGGGGTGGCATGTCAATGTTTTGTATTTGTTCCGGAGTGTGGGGAAGATCTGATGGGATCAAATGTATACTTCTTTGGTTAGCTATATCCTCCTCGTATTGTATAGATGAAGCAGGGTCGGCCAGATTGTAATTATGAGTTCTAATTAACTCAGTAGCAGGAGGAAGTGCTTCGCAGCATCGTCGATCATGGCCTGTAGTGTGGCCTCCGGTTCTCTACTTTCTAGAATTGGGGGAAATGCAGAAGTCGCAGCAGTAGTCAATTGTCTCGGTCTTTGATTCACATTCGAACTCAATCGAACACATTCGAACTCGAATTGTATTTGGTAAAAGACCAGTATTGACATTTTGATTTTGCATAATATTTTCATTTGCATTTCCATTGTCATCTGCATTCTCATTGTCATCTACTTGTAGTGGTGGTTGTACATTAGTCGCTGTGCCTGATGTAGTAGGCTCATTTACTTGGTTGTTAGCATTGGTGGCATTGGCTCGCGTCTCTGAGTCACAGAGACTGTCTACAGAGATATCTTCTGTCTCAGGTTCTCTCGGTATATTTGTTGCCATCGTGACTAATTTGTTTTTGTTTTTCAGAGAATTGCAGAAATACAGACTTCTAACTTAGTCGGTATCAATATTTGTCAGTTTTCAATTGACTATTCTCGTTAACAGTGAATCACCGATTCAGTAAAATTTTACAATGTTCTTCATACAGTAGCACGTAAGCTTTCCTGCTATTATTGGTCTTCAACCAAAATCATATCCTGTTTTTTTGTGCTACTTTCAATTCTGTTCCAAGAAATTAATCGTCTTTTCCTGTAGTACTACGTACTTAATTGCAGAAAACAATACGTAATAAAAACTTACTGTTGCTAACAGTGACATGACAAATGTCAAGGAAAGTAGAATCGTGGCTGTCAACCAAATTATTATGCAGAATATCAATGAGTGGTTGTTACGGTACATAGGCAAAAATACATGACGGAATGATGATACACCAAAACTAAATAGGACCACGGCAGTAAACCACATTTTGTCTCACTTTTTCCTTTCCTCAGTTGGTAATCTCACATTTATAGTTCTCCACTCTTGTCAGCCTTTTCACAATTCCTGAGAACTAAAGACAACCTCTATGATATTTTCTAGGTATAGTATTTTCTGACTATACCTGACCTCATTAAGTGAATACTTCTCACTTCTGAAAATAATTTTACTTATTATTTTCCTTCTAACAGCTTCGCTGTTCTAGGAAAAGTTTTTCAAAGTCGTGTAGGCATTAAGTAATTTCTAGAATACTTTACCTCACCATATGTGAGCTTTACTTATTGATGAACGTTCAATAACTCTACAGTTACTACTTTTTACTGGAAATCTCATGTGGTTACACTGTACAATGAAACTTATAGCATTTTATGAGTTCTCAAAAACAACAAGTGGGACTGCGTCAACCACATTGGCTTTCTACACTAGGAGTATCTCCAGGAAAAGTCGACAAAAATTGTCAATGCCCAAAACTAGGAGTGCCTTGAGGAAAAGCAGCTAAAATTGTCTGCATGGAGGAAAAGTCACTACAAAATAGCCAACACCCTTCTGCTTAAGGAAATGTGTCGTTATAATTTTTAGCTCCGGCTATTTGTCTATGTCATCCGTATATTACGTCATAAAATCCTCACGGACTTGCAAAAATCTGTCTCTCATGCAACTAGCTTATTACCTCAATTTCATTAAAATTACACTGATGTAATGAAACAATCTTATCTGTTTAATGTCGGGCTTTCTTGGCAGCTTGGCAGGTAGTCAAATCTTTGGGCGCGTCGAAAGAAACATCTTCGATCTCTAGAATCGCCTTCGTATAGGGTTGTATTACCAATCGGGCAATGGCGTCTCCAGGTTGAACAAAAGGCATGTGAGCACCCATATTGTTTATGTATACTCTTAGTTCGTTCTTGTTGGTTGGGTCCAATATCGAGTTTATAATTTCACAGTCTTGTAATGCAATCGGGGAAACCTCGGGGGTTACCAGCATTGCATACAACAAAGTCGGTAACTCGATAACATATCCGGTTGGAACACAGGTGATTTGATTAGGTGGCAAGTAGACATAATCTGAGCTATAGATTTCTAGACCACAAGAAGTTACATACTTGTATTGGGGTAATACAATGTTAGGTCTCAGTCTCCTTAATTTCACAAAATTCATTTTGTCTCAGTTTCATAACACTTTCACCAACTCAAAAATAAAATGGTCTCACTGTTCATAAAAATGAATGACGATTCAATTGCAGTCCTCCACCACAAGTAGGTGTATTTGTTGAACCAAAACCTCCCGATGCACGTCTTGTCGGTGTCAAAAAGTCAGTTGGTGAGAGTAAAACTCTTGAATACGGTTGAACAATTAATTGTGCAAATCTCACTGCAACAGGTATTTCAATGTCTGTGTTGGTGTGGTTGAATAACAAAGCACTCACTTCACCTCCGTAATCTTCATCAACTACACCCGAAACTATGGAGCAGTGAAATTCCGTCACAAAAGAAGAGCGATCTTTTATTTGTGCAAAATGCCCTGCGGGTAGTTCAATTGCCCAACCTGTTTCCACTTTTGTCACTGATTGTTTCTTCAAAAAAACAGGTTTGTATGTGGATAGGTCTAAACCACAGGCTAAAAATGACATGTACTGCGGCAGAATTGCACCATGTTTAAGTTCTTTTATTTTCAATAAATATGCCATTTTACGACATTTCTCACAATAACTCACAGTTCAAAATAAGCACCCATGAAATTAAGTAGGGCACCGTAAAGTATAAGGGAAATAAAAACATTTGGCTGCACAACACACAAACTCAAGTTCGAATGT
>JABASD010006062.1:0-10983 GCA_019776165.1 Pogonognathellus flavescens
ATGGTAATCACCTTACTTTTTGATTACTGCATTCCCCACTAATTTTCATAATGCATTACATAGTCTCATTCTCATCAATTTTATGGACACAAATTAAGTTATTCAGTATCGCCCGTGCGTCGGGTACATTTCGGACCTGACAGATCGGAGCTGGTCGGCTTTCGGCTATCTCAACAGCCATAATACTAAAATGAATCTTGTGCGCTTGTTTCGTTCGCTTCGTACTTTTACATTGCAAGAGGCCTTGCGTCGTTATTGTTCGGTTCGCTCGTTTCGTATCATATCGAAATATTTTGCATTGCATTCTGTGACCTGTGCCAGATGAGTGTTTGTTTTGTACTGTAAAAGTTGAAAGTGTAAACGTGTGTCATTAAATTTGCAAAGAATCGTTTGTTAGTAACTCAAAAAATATTTAATTTTGTTCTTTGTGCAGACAAAAACATTCGGTATAATTTTTGCTGGTGGGGGAAGGTAATTCAATTATATATTGTACTTTTTTTAATAGTCAAACATCATGCGACTGCGACTGCACAGTGTGCAGCTTGTAATGTTGAATGTATTGATAATAGAATGCAAATTGTCAATCACCAACGAATTATTTGTATTTAATTGATTAATTGTTAACGTTTACTTTTTTGTACATCAACAGATAAAGTCAAAGGTAGAGACGACTGTATTGTCTAACCAAAACAATCAACAAGGCTGAAGCCTACAAGTGGCAAGTAACGAGAGACTGTATTGTTACAAAAATTGAATTTGGATTGCAAGTTTTTGGGAAAAAGATTTAAAATGGTAAGAAGTATATGGTTAAAAATTGTTTTTGATTTTTGTCAACTCGTCAATTGAGATTAAAGTGTTCATTGTTATTTTGTATTTCTAGAGTCACACTATTCTTTTGATGCAGCCGGGACAGAAACCGGAAACCCGAACCTACAGCGACTTTGAGTCAGTCAACGAGTGTATGGAGGGGGTTTGCAAAATCTATGAGGAACATTTGAAGCGACAAAATCCACTCACAGCTTCGATTACATATGATATTTCTCAGTTGTTTGATTTCATAGATCAGTTAGCTGATCTTTCTTGCTTGGTGTAAGTCAATACTATGTGTCTATATGTCTAAATAGTGACCAATAATATTTGAAGCAGTATTATAATGCAGTATCTCTGTTCGTTTTAAAAAATTAGGTACCAGAAAAGCACCAGTACTTATGCACCCTACACAAAAGAATGGATCAAAGAGAAAATATACATCTTGCTTCGACGTCAGGCAGCTGCAGGCCAGTAATCATTTCCAACAATCGGGTCGATTTGATTAAGTAGATAGTTCTCTGCAAACATTTATCTCCACATCAAATTATACTACCAATTAATTATATAGAGAACCATTATTACTTTTGTTTACTTTAAAATGGGTGTTCTAATTGTATCGTTCGTAATGTCATCTACAAACTTGTTCTTTCATACTACCTATGTTAGAAATATTTCATAAATAGTATCTTCATTTAATTCAGTTATACTTTTATTAGAGAAATAGTCCAGTAGTGAAGCCGCAAAATTATGGCAATTTTGTGTCCGAAAATTGCCGATTTATTTGATCGTCCATTTATATATAGTATAGTTATCTTTAAGTTCAAGTCTGATTAAATGCATTATTGTTAAAGTACTTCTACCGTGGCACCTTAATGTATTTTCCTATTACTTATTCTCAGTAAACTCAATGATATTATAAGCGTTAATAATTGAATTCTAAAAGTATCCATTGCATTGTGCATCTATAGATAGTCTTATCGAAAATACTTGAATTTATTATCTTAAATACCTTAATCATACCAAATTAATTATTACATTGTAGTTATTAGTCAATTTTTTAAAGATTCTCTAATTTAGGACATTTTCATATGGTTATAAAATAATTTACATGAATTTACTCTGTTAAATATATTAATGGTACGAGGCTAAGGCTGGCATAAATATGTAAGACTGACAACAGTTCATTTTTTAATACTAACATGTACTTAAGGTATAAGTTATTTCATAGTACCTAGACCTAGAACAAATCGTTCAAATCAGATAATTTATATTCAGTCACTCATTCCTACTGCGATACACGTACACTTCGCAACAATCTAACCGATCTTTACTAGTAAATTATTAAAGATACTGATTGTGAATCTTTATATCCTCTGTTTTCAAAATAGTTCGTTTGATATAAAAACAGTAACATTTGCGTTTAATTATTATTATTAGATTAGAAACCCATTACACAGTACATCTTTATAACATTTTTACTATTTGGAATCCGGAGAAACTGAAGAGTGGTGGGACCATGTAAACAAAATGAAAAATACCCACATATGAAGAACAAGAATGTACAAACAAAACCCGAGACGCAGGTTGGGTCGTTGTCTCATTGCTAAGCCGAATTGACAACATAAATAATCCACTTGTCCATATGCCCGCTTCACACGACCAGATATACGGGAGTCCCAAGGTGATTCAGTAAGGTACAGGGGTTGACTTGATATCACTGTAACAAATGTAACACGAGCTTTACTCTCTTGTTTTTGAATGAAGTTATTGAATTACCACAAATTAATTGTCTTTAATATTAGATTGTAGAGCCATACCTGCTTGGGTTAGTCCACCATTACTTAAAGATTCTGGGGATT
Source organism: Pogonognathellus flavescens (assembly GCA_019776165.1). NCBI lineage: Eukaryota > Metazoa > Arthropoda > Collembola > Entomobryomorpha > Tomoceridae > Pogonognathellus > Pogonognathellus flavescens. The sequence goes on from JABASD010006062.1 coordinate 2,670, forward strand.
CACTCATTTCTTGAATTTGAGCTTGAAGTCTTTCCACTCGAATCTGTAGAAGTTGTTTATCGGCACTGATATTGTTGATTAAACTTTGCTTGTCCAGCAGTGTTTGGGAAAGGGCGGTTATACGGGTTCGTAAATTCTCACTGTCGTCATTATCACTATATGGTACAGAGGAAAAGTTGGAAGATTGTCTTCCATTTTGACTAAAGGGTCTGGATATGTCAGAGGTTGTACTTCTTCCTGAATGATCGATATCTTGTTTTAATTTATTATACTTGTCTTCCAGCTTTCCTTTTTCTATCATCGTTCGCTCCAGTTCTAACTGAAGGCCAGATATGTGCTGAGACAATTGAAGATTTTCTTCTTGGATAGAATGACTAATATTTTTTTCATTTGAAATTTGATCCCTCTGATCATTATTTGATAATCTTAGTGTATTAATTTCCGCTTCCAATCTCAAGTGCTCGTCTCGTAGAACTTCTGCCAATGCTCGGCTTTGAGAAATTTCTGCGTGCAATAGTTCTCGTTCATTTCTACGATCAGATTAAAATAATGTAAAAATATCATTAAATGATTTATTTATAGTTAATACATCTACGGATTCTGACGATTTTATTTATTTTTACTTTAATGAAGCTATTTCCGCTAATGCTTGGCTTTCTGCTGCTGTAGCTTCTCCATCTGGGTTATCTAGCGTGTGACCGTCCTTTATTGAAGCTATCAGTTCATCTTTGGTCTTTAAAATAGACTTAGCCTTTTCTTTATAAGTTACAAATTCATTTTCTACTGACGATATTGCGTCTTTCATAGATTGAACTTGCTTTTCAGTTGCTTGCAGTTCTGAAGACGTGGAAGACATACTTTGTGTCAGTTCGTCATTACGTAAAACTAGTTTTCGATTTTCTAATTCGACTTGTTCCAAGCGATATTGTACATTTTGGAGTTCATCTAGTTTTTGTAGTTTACTAAGTGCTTGGTCTAAACTTTCACGAAGTCGGTTCAATTCTTCGTTCTTGGTCTAGGGACAAGAACAATATTATTAGAATTTATGTAAACATTCGTGTATTTCAAAATATGACGATTCCGACGGTACGTATACAATACAATAAATATTGAATGTTGAATAAAATTGGTAGAAATAACTTACCTTCAATTCAGACTCTAATGTCTCTTTATCAGTACGTGACTTCTCTAATCGATTGTCTAATTGCGTTTCGCTGCTTTCTGCTTTCTTTTGTACATCATCTAAATTTCTTCTAAGATTATCGTGCTCTGTAAATAACGCAAATTATTTGTTAAAACAACGGAATTCTTAAAATTTCATTATCATTATTATTAGTTTCAGTTTCAAAAACAAACCTTGCTGAAGCTTTTTATGATTTTTTAATAACATTCCCATTTCTCGTGCTTGGGTTGCTAATTCGTTTTTTAACAAACCAGATTCGTCAATTTCTCTTTGATCAGGAGAGTTAAGAAATGCTAAAAGCTCTTCGTCCGATTTTTTGCTGTCAGTAACACTACCATTGACGACGGACGCTGCCGCTGAATGATCAGTTACTTTAAGACTTTGTTGTGGTGGCACCTTTCTGGGTGGCTTCGGTCTCGTTGTAAAAGGAACTTTACGAGTTGCTTGTCCATTTTGCTGCTCAATAGCAGAGGAACTGGGGGAAATTCCATTGGCGTTTACTTCCCCTTTGGTTTTGTTAGATAAATCCAGCCTCGAGGCAATCTTAGTTTCGGAAACAGTGTGGACGGTCATGTCATGTGAAACATTGTCTTCTATTGATGTATTCAATTTGCCATTTCCGTTCCATACTTCTCCATTTACATTGGGTTTTCTGGACGGAGTCTCTTCTCGTGAACTATAAAACAAAATGTCTAGTTAGTATTGCATTATGTCTATGTCAATGTACTCTGTACTGCTGCATTCGTATTTGTGCTTGTGCTACAAACAAAATGCATACAAAGAAATTAGGAAATAAGAAATAACAGAAAAACTCACTTGCTAAGGGCATTTGCTGCATTTTGGTCTATTTTATTCAGAAGGTTTTCGGCCTTGCCAGCAATTTCCGTAAACCAAGACATGACTCATGAACTGTAAAAATTAAAAAGACAAAATATCATTCCGTGAAAAATTAAACGAACTCCCATATAAAGTCGACGACAACTTGAATACTGGAAACAGGATCAACAGCTGATAAACAATGAGGTGATTGAAGATAATTATCATATTATAATATAATACAATCAATATCAATAGTATAGTGTACAAAAGTTAACATAGATTAGAAGTTAACTTACAGATTAGCGGAATTTAAAAATATAGGGCAAGATTAATGAAAAACTCAGCTAAGTCAGCGAGCTAACACTGACGAATTAAATAAAAAAGCTAATGCAGATCTTGCAGGTATATTTCGAAATATTTTTAATACTTGACACTTGAAATTTTCAAGTTGAAAATATGAACAATGACTCGTGACAAGAATTCAAAAGAGTCTAAATGACAAATCATACACTGTACACAAAAAAGTTAAATGTGTTTTGTTTACAACAGCTTATAATATAGCAGTTAAGGTTTTAAATGAAGTGCGGAAGTGGAAGTAGGTATTTCAATTAGGTAGGCAGTAGAATATAAGTTGTAAGTATTAAAACGCAAAATGGTATATTTTTGTGTGATAGATTGCAGTAAGCAACTAGAAAATCAAAAACCCAGATTTTTAAATCTCGACAATGAATCTGCGTTGAGTCGTCTTGCTAGATAATTTTCTCGAAATTAAATAATTAGGGCACGTTAAAGTGAAAAAGTACTAATTTGTAAAGTAATTACTTGTTTTGTGTCGTGCTGTCTCTTTGGTCCGTCTTCGTTGATCACTTTAATTTTTCCAACTCTTCTGCCAGCGAAAACAGTATTGCATTTTGCATTAAAGTTGCATACGTGGATATAAGCGATAGAATACGCATACGGTAGGGAATCGAAGTGCAAAAATAAATGGACTGGGAGATTGTTTTGTTAGTTTAGTTTAGAAGTAACATACATAGAAGAGACAGAGTTGGGTTTTATTAGTGAGATGAGGATGAGATACACAAAATGCACATACGTACTATGTACAATGTCTGTGCTTTATAGCTTTAAAAAAGTATCTTTTGTATAAAAGTTGGAATATACTCGTTTACTTACTACGTGTGTGTGAGTGTTTGTGTGAGCAAGGAATTCATTAGTAGTTTATAAGCAATAAGGATACGGAACTTAACAGAGCAACCAGAACATGCATAAAATAATGCAGAAATCAGCCGTAGTGCCGGCTGAGTAAAGAAAAAGTTGGTATGTGTACGAGGATTAAGTGTGTGTTTAAATAACTGCAAAATGTATGCAAATCATACAATATACTAAGTATTAATTACTCATAATATGGGTATTATATACTGTGTACACAAAGATTCTCGATTTGCCTTGGTAGTTATCAACATCAAGTTGTCCTTCAATAAGCAACGCATAAGGTACCTATAGACTAGTTAAAGTTTTTTTTATATCTATCTTGCATTTTGTATTAAAATACTTAACGTGATCCTTGATTTTTAAACCATACTAACGATATGTATCTAAACCAGCGCAATGTACACATAATCGTAATTAAATTATGGTTAGTACAGTTAGTAGCAAGTATAGTAGCAACAATGTTATCATTTACTATGCATAGTATTATATAAGTGTAAAACTAATTCTTCCTGTTTGATATAAACCAACCCCATCAATAAGTTTGTGTTCTTAAACCTCTTTAAACCTTTGACCATACACCATAGGTTTTAGCTTTAAGGTTTTGGTTATATATATAATTTTATTGTGCACTAAATCATCCTCATTCCTTACTGTTAACAAAGATTTTACTATGCACTCAAAATTATATCAGTTAGGTTAGTTATGTTATTATGATGTTGCATACAAGTTAGTTAAATGTAAGTTTTGTTTATAGACGATATGTACATAGTTATAAGTATACATGTATAACAGAATTAATATTATTAGTGTGTACACATTGTAGGCGTAGGTATTTACATATAAACAATTTACACAAACTTTCAAGAACAGTTAAAGTTTTAAGCTACATGTACCGATGTACCTATTTACCCTTATGTAATTGTGTGTGTGTGACTCTTTAAATCATTTAGGTTAACATTCATATAAATATAGAGTTCATCTTTAAGTTTATGCGTATTGAATTGAACTACCTAATAACCTAATCATATACGTTATTTTTTATTTTTCCTTGTAAGGATTGAGTAATAGACAACCGTCGCTAACAAAGGGGGCACGATGTCTTTTAACATTGGAAAACCGAATCCGTCTAAAGGAAAATGGATTCCAGGCACAAAAGATGTGGTCAATAAATGTTCGATTCACTACTGTGAAGTTTGCGAAAGAGATTTTGTCAACTTGACGGGTTTGCAGAAACACATGGCTTCAGAATTGCATTTCAAGCGTAGTGCAATGAAAGAGGGGAAGATCCTACAGAAATGTAACGACCTGTATGAAGAAATTGTACCTCAACACATCATTCGGGACAGACGGAAAAAATTGAAACCATCTAATGCAGAGGGGATGACAAGTAATGATGAGACGAATGCCAAGCAAGTATTGCAATGTCCGTCTTGCTATTCCACAGTTGACAAACTCCGAATGGGAAAACATTTGATTTCTCATTTTCATTGCCAAGTAAGTTTCAGTCTTTCTATACGATACTGGTTTACTTAACTGATTTTTTAGACTAATGATGAATCATGAATGAATTTTTTTATTTTAAAGAAAGTTAATGGGAAAGATCGTCAGTCTGATTCGGAAAATAAACTTATTTTGGAACACATTCATCAAATTGTAGTACAATCTCCGTTTCAATGTAGCCAGTGTAAATATTACTTCACTCAAAGAGAACAGCTTCTTGAACACTTTGAAAAACACCATGTGAGTCAAACAGTAGCATTAGAAAGAAATGGCCTGGATGGTTGGAACTGCTCGTCCTGTCCAGATGTACTTGCAAATAGTGGCCAAGAAATGCTGCAGCATTTAACTAGTCAACAACATTGCAAAATGGAAGTTGCGATCAGCAAGTCGATTCCTATAATCGTCCGTAAAATTTCTCTACGAACTTGTTCAATTTGTTCCAAATCTTTTGCCCTGCATCGTGAACTTGCTTCTCATTTAAAAAATGTACACCCTACAAATGTTACTACAACTTCTAGTACCAGTATCATAACCACAAAAGGAGGACCGGAAATGAAGAAAGAAGCATCTGCGACCTCTGAGCAAGAGACTTCAAGTGATCTTGCAAAAGTTATGGAATGTGATAATGTGGATTTGCTTTCACCTACGCAATCGAAAATCAAATCATTTATTTGCTCTGTGTGTGCTGCAACTTTTGGTAGCAATGCCTCATTAAATCGACACAAAGCGCAGTCACATCCTCGGAAATCTCAATATGAGTGTGAACTTTGTGATTACAAAACTAAAACATCGTCTCATTTCCTTCGCCATTCAAAACAGCATACTCAAGATCGAGAAAAAACTTTTTGTTGTGATATATGTGGAAAAGCATTTTTTGAAAAGTATGTCATTTACATTTAATAAATTGTCTGAATATTTTACATATTCTTGTGTATAATTGAAATTAATTTAACGTTTTTGTCAGGTACGCTCTGAATCACCACAAAAAGCTTCACACAGGAAAAGATGTCGCTTGTACTTTCACCGGATGCCAGTTTTTAGGTAGCTCCCAATCAGAAGTGACAGCTCATTTTCAAAGACATATTGCAGAAAGAAAATTTCAATGTGATCAATGCGACTATTGTGGAAAGACTAAATTTTCGTTGACAAGACATACAAAGCTAATCCATAATGGTTCGGAGAAAAAGTATAGTTGCAAAATGTGTTCCTATACATCCAGTTTGTACAATGGACTAAAGCGTCATGAAATGACCCAGCACAATATTGAAAACTTGTACTGTTGTCCACACTGCAATTTTACTTGTAAAGCATTGGTAGGTGTACACATTTATTCACTTTTTACTATCTTGAAATATACCTGCTATTTAGATAAGAAATTCAAGAAATACGTTTTACATAATTTTTACATTCACATTCATAGATTAATATGTGAATAGCCAAATAATATGTTATCCTCTAATTTGCTTTCAGGAAAAAGTGAGAATCCATGTGGTGAAACGCAACATACATGCTGGACTTCTGTTGTACAATTGCAATGAATGTAAACGAAATAAGGATTCTGCGTATGGAACTAATAAATTTTCTGATTTTAAAACACATACTGCCAAATGCCATTTTCAATCTCCTGGAGTTAAAACAGATTTGGAATTGCTAGTACTTGCTGGAATTAGGAAAACAGTAAGCTAATAATTATAAGCTCCAGCCCATAGCTAACACGAAGTTGTAGATTTTAACTGGAATCTTTTTTGTTTGTTAAAGGATCAAGCACAGAATGAAACAGAGGTTGAGAAAACTACAAAAGAATACGATGTGATCATGGACTGTCAAAACCAAGATGAAATTAACAATGCCAGAATAGCCACAGAGAAAGATTCCACGATTTCTCCAGCTGATGATTTGTATAACCATCCGGTTAGCCAACATTTAGATGATGATTTTTCTACTGATTATCCTACAAGTGATATATATGTAGATGAACTTTATGATGAACTGTTGGTTGTATCAAGCGAAGAACTCGAATCTTATTAAGTTTACAAGTTTTCATGCAAAAATTTGTGTTCAAACCTGTGTGTCGTTGTCATAAAGTAAATCCTGAGTCATATTATTACGAACTAATCTTATTTAGCAGAGTATTACTATTCGTTGTGGTTTAGAATTTTGTATATTTTTATATTACCAAACTCTTACGGTTGCTTACATAATAAATTTTCATGATGAAAGAATTAATAAAATAGTAAGTTTCATTTATTGTATGTTTTTTTGTAGGAATTTTTAATTTCTTCTATATCTTTATGGAGAAAGTTGGTGAAAGTTGAAATCAATTTCTCCACTTTCTCTTGCTTTCTCCATTTTTCATGATTTTTTCCTGCATTTTAATATATTTGATTTCACATTAATATTCAGGTGAATCCGATGTCGTTGCTTTTTGGAATAATGTACGGATACGGGTATACCTATTACAAATCAACGCAAATATTGTTAGTATTACACTTTGCAAACCGTCACGGCCAAAAACGTTTTCTTTATTAATATTGTTTGCCATAACTTGGATGATAACATCCGCATTCATTAAAAAAGTCTACCAATGTTTTCCGTAATACTGGCTCCCTGCCAATTGCTGATAATATTGTTTACTTTTTAGTGAATTACATGATGACCTTGGATGAAGTTGCACCATTAAATACAGGAACAAATCTTAGACATAAACATCATTTATGGAATACTTTTATTTTTGCGTTGCGACATAACTTCATTTTTGAATGCTTTTTTAACGAGATCTTACGATATTTACTTACAATTTGGCACAGTATCAAAAATACAATTAACAGTTCAGAAAAACCTGCATTTTTAGTTTATCCCAGTTTTCTTTGTGAAAATATCTGTGAAACTTTTACTATTCATATAGATTTCACTAAACATGAAATCATGATTGCAACAGTTTGTTACAATTTTATTACATTGTTAAAATTCATTTTTTAATGTGGGATAATAAAAGTAAAATATTTTCTACAACGGGTAAAAATCTCACTTAGGTAAAATGATAATCCGTTTAGTAGTGCATTTATTAATTTCTTATTCCGCCTTAGGTGAGACAATATTGAAGTATTTTATTATTTAATAGGCTGTTATAATCTTTGTATCAGTATTTTTTTTTCATTTTCGGATAATTTAATATGAAGTATTACCATTTTTCAGTTAAAGGAAATTGTGAATTAAAGCCCATGATGTATCAATATTATGCCGGGTATACTAAGGTGAATTAAAAAATAGTAATATTGTAGAAAGATACTAGTAGATATAAATACGGCATAATTGCATCATATTATTCGTTTGTATTATCTCAGCTACCTTACGAAGAAGCTAAATATTGCTGCAGAAGTAAAGAAATGTCTCTCGTGTCCGTTTTAAATCAGGAAGAATTACTTCGTCTTCATGAAACTTTACTTAGCGAGTCCTCAGGTACAAATATTTATGCTCTGAAACATTTTCACTTAAATTATTAGTGAAATCTTCTTCAAGTTGTATGTAATGCTGGTTTTGGGATTGATCCTAAGATGATGCACCAGTCGGACCTTTAAATGGCTTTCGAACTTCAGCAAT
>JABASD010006063.1:0-10980 GCA_019776165.1 Pogonognathellus flavescens
TCCGGGAAATCGGTGATTATGACAGAGAATATCCTCTACTCATATATGCAGGCATGCGATAATTGAGTGCTTTCAGTTTATCTCTTACCATCCATTAATTGGCATTATGCTAAAAACTCACATTTATGCATGACAAGTTGATATGTAATATTACACCAATAATCAAACAGGAGAAATAAATTTGACTCAAATCACATTGATATACTAAGTTATCAGGAAGTTCTTCATTCCATATAAACATTCTCGGTGAGATCAATTTCAAAATAATAACCAATTTATTACTTTATATGAAGTTTATTTGTTTTGACTTAACAATGTATAGCAAAAAATCTATGGTTTATTATGGTGCTTTCACAAATGCTGCTGCGTTTTTCAAAGTCGCATCTATTTGGTGGGATTCTACAAATGAAACATTTTTCTTGAAATATAATTTTCGTCAAAGTATTTTCTGGGAAATTGCTGGACTTCATTGTGTCATTTATGCCGTATATTTGATTTCACGTTTAATAACTGAAATGAGAAGTGGTTCTAACAATTACACAGAATTGTCACTCATAACACTGTTGTCAGTGGGCTATATTTGGGCCAGTGTGGCTTACTTAAATTACTACAAGAAAAGAGAAGAAATAGTTCGATGTTACGAGCAACTCATTCAATTTGATAAATACCTTCAAGGTAAACACATTTCGTAATTACTTTTGTAAAAGAATTTAGAGAAGTTTTGCAAATTTATAATTTGTTTCAAATGGGTAAAACACCAATAATAAACCAAGGTAATTGTTAACGATACAAACATGTAAAATATTGCGATTAATAAATCAATAATGTATTTTGAAGAATTTTGTAAGGTGAAACCACAAGGATCCTCGAACTGGACGCCATCAAAAATACTTGAATATACCATTCTGACATACTTCTCAGATTTTGTCATCTTGAATATTTTATTTCTTTTAATGTTTATAGTCATATTTCAAAACAAGGCATATTTCATTTCCTTACTCCCGAATTCATTTCTAAGGGTGGAGACGATGCTATTTTTTCTTCCATTTGAAATAATTTCGAAGATAAGCATGTCGTACTCAGTGTTTTTTGTAGGAACTTACATTCAAATCTACTCATCGATAGTGTCTTACTGGTTACACGTTTTAAGGTAATGACATATTTTTAAGATTCTAACCTTTTCGTTGAAAATTAAAAAAATTAAATGAAGAAATTGTGAACATCATTTCATTAGGAGTGGATTATAATTAATTACTTTTTAATTTTAACACATTGCAGCAATGACAAGATTAATGCGGTAAAAATGATTCCAGTTTATCACAGAATGAATATATTGAATTCCTATTTCAATAAATCTTTGATAGGAATATATGTTCCAATAAAAATGGCAATTTTTGGCTTTTGCGTAATATTTTGCACCGTAGTGGCGATTCGTTTGTATGGAAAAATTGAAATTGCGGCATATTGTATTTACCCAGTGGGGGCAGTGTTCGTTTTAATTGCCTCAACTTTAATCATATTTGCTGCAGCCCAGGTGTATGAGAATTCTCTGACTTACATCAAAATTGTAAAGTCAAATTATAAAACTGGCCCAATTTTACGTAGACAAGTAAGAAGTTTGAGACCATTTGGTGTAAGAGTGGGAATATTAAGGACGGTTAAATATTTGTACCTCTTTGCATTTTACTTGTCTGTGTCTAACTATATTGTCACATCATTAATTATGTACCCCTCCAAGCATGTTTAATAAATCTTCTCAATATCTTGTATGATTTTGCCTAATTTTCTTAAAATGAATAAATATTGGAGAGTAATATACATAACTTAACGCAACGCAACGTTAAATTAATGGCATATAATTTTAGCATGTAGCTTCATTTCATTCACGAAATTAAATATTCAAAATAAATGACACAATGAAGTTCAGCCGATTTCCACAGAATAGTTTCAAAGTTCAAAGTTTGGTTTTATTTAGGTGTCATGAATAGCCATTTGAATGAACGGTGTGTAAAATCTGTGTAACATTACAAAATCAGCATGACAAAGCACAAAGAAAATTACATTTCAAGGAAATTGTTTCATTTTTAAAATCCCATGTTCATTAGTCAGAAATTCGGCAATTATGTATGACAGTGAATAACCTCTACTCATATATCTATGCATGCCTGTAATAAATGAATGCTGTCAGTTTATGACTTAATACGTATTAATTGGTATTCCTCTGTTCAACTCACATAAGATATGCCTGACAAGTTGATTTATACGATTACTCCAATAATCCAATGGGAGAAATAAGTTTGAATCAAATCATATGGTACTGACATACCAAGTTATCAGGCAGTTCTTTATTCCAGATATATTCTGGGGCGATCAATTTCATAATACAGATAATAAGTAACCAACCTATTACTTTATCTGAAGTGTATCGTTTTAACTTTATAATGTATAGCAAAAAATCTTTAGTTTATTTTGGCGCATTCACAAATGTCGCTGCCTTTTTCAAAATCGCACCGTTCTGGTGGGATTCGAAAAATGAAAAATTTTGCTTGAAATATAATTTTCTTCAAAATATTCTGTGGAAATCTGCTGGACTTCAATGCGTCATTTATTCCGTATATTTAATTTCACGATTAACCACAGAAATCAGAAGTGGCTCTAATAGTTACACAGAATTCTTATAATAATATTTTTACTCGGCTATATTTGGGCCAGTGTGGCTTACTTAAACTACTACAATAAAAGCGAAGAAATAGTCCAATGTTATGGGCAACTCATTCTATTTGATAAATACTTGAAAGGTAATCCTCGCCGCTATTAAATCAAACTATTTTTTAACGATTTAAAAATGTAAATATTCTATTAAATGAAAAATCATTGGTTGTATTTTTAAGAATTTTGTTGTAAAGTGAAACCACAAGGATCATCAAAATGGACGGAATCAAAAATACTTGAATATACCATTCTGATATATTTGTCAGATTTTGTCACCTTGCAAATTTTGTATGTCGTTTTAAAGTTTATAGACTTATACCGAAACAAGGTGTATTTCATTTCGTTACTTCCCAATTCATTCCTAACGGTGGAGACGATGCTAATTTTTCTTCCATTAGAAATAATTTCGAAGATCAGCTTATTGTACTCCATAATTTCTTTAGGAACTTACATTCAAATCTACTCGTCGATAGTGTCTTATTGGCTAAACGTTTTAAGGTAATGAAATATTTTTAAGAATCCTATGTATCTGTTGAAAAGTTAAACAACTAAATGAAAAAACTGTGTTCATTTCATTACAATTAATTATTATTTAATTTTAATACATTGCAGCAATTACAAGATTAATGCAGTAAAAATGATTCCAGTTTACCACAGACTGAATATATTGAATTCCTATTTCAACAAATCTTTGATGGGGACATATGTTCCAATACAAATAACAATTTTTTGCGTTTGCGTAATATTTTCCACCGTAGCAGCGATTCGTTTGTATGGAAAAGTTGAAATTGCGGCATATTGTATCTACCCTATGATTGCTGTGTGCTGTTTAATTGCCTCAACTTTAATCATATTTGCTGCGGCCAAGGTGTATGAGAATTCTCTGACTTATATCAAAACTGTAAAGTCAAATTATAAAGCTGGCCCGATTTCACGTAGACAAATAAGAAGTTTGAGACCATTCGGTGTAAGAGTGGTTATATTAAGAGCAATCAAATATTTATACCTCTTTGCATTTTACTTGTCTATCTCCAACTATATTGTCACATCATTAATTATGTACCCCTCTAACCATGTTTAATAAATATTCTCAACGTCGTGCATTATTTTGTAACAAAGTTACTTTATAGAAATACTAAAGCTGTCCATCCGACTGTCCGTCCTGCAAAACGATAACTCAGAACGGTTTGAGATATTTTTAACCAATTTTGGTACACTTACTAGCGAGGAGCTATGTGAGGCTAAGTTCAAAAATGGTGTCGATCGGTGAACTCCTTCATGACCTCCGACCTTTTAGAAAGACCACTGGGTCAGTACAACATCCTGAAATGTTCAATGCATTCTAAACACTCCTCTATACTTGTGCTTGAAAGCGAAGGCCGCCATGTTTTGAATTGTCAGGCTAACAGCTTTTGAATATTTCTATAAATCATTATTGTTGTTGATTGTCCGAGTATAGTTAGTACATTAACACACAGTATAAAAGTGGAGGACCACGTCACTGTTAATGTTACCGTGTCATTAGTTCACAACACAATGTCACTGTTCGCTTCGTTACTTCCTTGGACTGTTACAAATGGTTTATTTTACGTAATTTTCTTAAAATCAACATTGGAGAATAATCTATGTTAAAGCAACATAATGTAAAATTAATGGCATATAATTGTAGCTTATTGCTTCATTTCATTCACTTATGTATTTTTAATTGACTATTAATTTATTTGAATATTCATTATTTAAAAAATATTTTAGCAATTGTAAATTCAAAAATGTGAAGAATTTCCTATGTAAAAAGTAGCCCTTAAACTATTTTAAGCATAAAAACTCTAAAGATCCGTTGTAGACGAGAAGCTATGCTTTAATAACAGCAAAATATAATAACAACACTAAAACACAAAACGAAGAGAATCGGCATGAATAACTAAATCTGGGTTTTGAAAGATCTATATAACTATTATATCTAGTTGGGAAAACCGATCAAAAGAAATCCTTATTGACAATCATCAAACAAGAATTCAAGCTGTTTGAAGCAGGATACCGAATACCCAAAACCCATGGGTTGCGGGTTTATCACTATAATAGTGGGTTTTATTGGGTTTCTCCTGCGTTTTAGATTAAGCTATATATTATGTAGATTAAAAAACCCTGTTGGGTTTTTCTATACAATGTCTAGAAATAGAGATATTTGAAAAACACTTTTGAAAAACCCAGTGGGTTTTTGGTTTCCTGGTTTGAAGCGGGTGGAATACGAAGTAGCCATAATTCTGTTGCTTACAAATATTTAATACAGATTACTCCAATATGTATCTACCCGCTATCGCTATCGAATTAGAATGAACGTTACCTTCCAATCAATATTAGTGTAGTATAATAAATTCTATAGTTAAAAAATAACATACTTGATCATCTTCGCTTTTTAAGGTTTTATTTTTAAAATGAGAATTATATGCAAATTTGCTACAATATGCTGTTTTTTTCAGTTTGAATATTTTGAATTTATATCCTGAGATGATTTAAGTGTTTACATATCTTTGGAATGACATTTTTTGTTCATTTGATTGTGTGATGTAAAAATTGTGTTTATTAAATACTTGTTTAGCGATAATTAGCCAATCCGTAATATTATTTCCTGACTGAAAAATACTATGCAAATTTCCCGGGGAATTCCCGTTTCCCGGGAATGGCCAACATACCCGGGAAATGAATGCCGTAACCAGCACTATATATATATTCGTTTATCTATCGTTTATCTCTTTTGGGATAGATAAACGGAAAAAAGGAAAAGATAAAATGAAAAATATTTATTTAAATATCGGTCATCGGTGATTCATTAATGAAAATAAAAATTATTATAGTCTAAATAAAACAGCTTTATGCTTTATCTTCGGTACAAATATTTCATGCCCTTTCAGAAATTTATCAAAATATCTAGTGTAACACCGGCTAAAATGCATCCCCCTTAAATCTTGCATCCCTGTGCGGCCGCACATCTTGCACGTGCGTCTGACCGGTCTCCTTAGGAGGCCACTGATGGGGATAGCGACGCGTGGGGTTCGATCAGTGGAAACAGCCTATACATATGGAAGAATCTGCGTGAACCAAAAATCGTTAGCAGATTCCGGTTAAATTAAAATAACCAAGTAGTAACAATGGGTGGAGTTCAGAGACAGGAAACTATGCAGAAGTGACGTTTGAAGCCCACAAAGCCAGCACTATAGTTTTTATTTTACAATATTGAAGGTATCAACAATTTATATGACTTTGATAATAGGTTAAGGGGAAAATTGTAAATGCTAGTGCAATATGTTTAGCTGAAACATGGCATACAAAATCATTTGAAAGAAAATCATAGCTAAGCCAATATGAAATATTTGAAGTGCTAGCAAAAAAATAAATAGCTGTATTTTTTTAAATCAATGATTTTTTAATTTTAAACTCGAGTACAAATGACAATTTTATTATTGTGACTTTGAGGTGTTAAACAACGCAGGTTGTGTACATAATTGTAACTGTGTATGTAGCACCAGACGAGCCTTTAGAGGAGATATTAAATAAAATTACAGCGAATGTTGATGAAGTGGTGGACTCAATCCCAAATGCTTACATGTATTAGGCGGGAGATTTTAATAGTCGCAAAATGGCAAATTAAGTAAGGATGCTAATGAAAAATTTACTCCTACATGTGAAGTACAGGCAGACAGGCATGTAAATAACAAATCACTCAACGCAAAGGTAGAAAGCTGATGGAATGTTGTACGAAGCTTACATGATAATACTTAATGGTAGGCTAAGGGAGATAATGAAGGTCAGTTTACCAGTCTTTACCAGTTTTCATGGTCGAGGGAGTAGTACTATTGACCTGTTCGTGGCACATAGCCACACAGCTCATATTATAAGGCAACTTGATATCCTTAATTCAGCATTATCCTCCAATACTCGACTACTTTTATCACTGCATCAGATTGATACTTCTTACGAAACCACCACAATCCAGATAAAATGGAAACCCGACAAAACCAGCGAGTGCAAAAGCAGCGCGATACATGAATTAAATAACATTACAGGCAACCTATTAATTCAATCTTTTAACGACATAATCACCACTGCAGCAAAATATTACTAAACCAACAGCCGTGGTATAAAGAAATATGTAGAATACATAATAGACAAATTAACAAAGTGTACATAGCCAACAAGCAGGGATGGCCTGCGAACAATAGAACGGCAGTAAAGACGGCTGCGAGAGAGAAATTTGCGTGGTTTTATTGCGGTTGGAGGAAAAGGTGCCCGGACCTCATTAAAAGAGTCAAATTGTATATTTTTGTTCTTTTTCCTTCTTAACTTGTGTACATTGCACATTATGCTTTTTTACAGTGTCCTACTCCACGCAATCAATGATTTGTTAAATTAGTAATATTAATTAATCTTTGGTGTACATTGGAATAAAATACATGGTAGTTGGGTAAGAAGGAGAAGTATTTTATTTGCAAAAAACAATCACTGTCTTCAAAATTCAATTGTGGTAGGCAAATCCGACTCAGCATACTATATAGAACTTCTATATTATAGAAGTTCATTTTACTAACCAAATATCTCTTACTAAGAGTGAACACACCATTGAGAATTAAAATATGTGCGATGCCTTAATCGAAAGGTAATTGTAATATCTAGATCCCCTTCAAATCCAGAAATTTGATTTTTGTATTCGGTTGACCCCTGACATGTCATTCAATATTGTAGTTTATTAGTTGTAGGATAAAATTATTATAATGCTTATAGGTATATGCATTAAGCATATATGAGAAGTTCCCTATATACTAAGCTTCGAACCTTTTGTTCATAAAAAAAACTAAAGCTGTACCTTTCTCGACGGAGTCGTCTACCTGAAATTTAGCAGCCATGAAACCAAAATAGCCGATGGAAAGGGTGACTACATATTTTTAGAAATTAATTTTGAAAAATATATGGCTTTTAAAATGCTTCTTGAGACATGAAAGATTCAGATACGAAAGCTCAGTTTTGTACAGAAAGAAATGACGGAGTTGAAAATTTATAATTATCCGGACGCTGATAATGAGTAAGATTCATATAAAGGCGCATTTGTCCACTCATAATACTACTTCCCTACCATATCTCATTTTGTAATTGGTAGAAGCACTTCTGATTTCCGCTATTAAACGTGAAATCAAATATAAGAAATAAATGATACACTGAAGTCCAGCCGATTTTCACAGAATACTTTGACGGAAATTGTATTTCAAGGAAAATGTTTTATTTTAAGAGTCCGATGTATGTTCACTTGTTAGCAATTTGGTGATAATGACAGAAAATAACCTCTACCACTCTACTATCTGTATGCATGTATGTAATAGTTGAGTGCTGTCAGTTTATGTCTTAAAATGCATTAATTGACATTACTTATACCGAGGTATAAGGTATGCAGTTCTTCATTCCAGATATATTCTGGGTGCGATCAATTTCAAAATACAGATAATAAATAACCTGTTACTTTATCTGAATTGTATTTGTTTTGACTTTACAATGTATAGCAGAAAATCTTTGGTTTATTTTGGTGCATTTACAAATGTCGCTGCGTTTTTCAAAATTGCATCTTTCTGGTGGGATTCGAAAAATGAAACATTTTCTTTGAAATATAATTTTCGTCAAAATATGCTGTGGAAATCGGCTGGACTTAATTGTGTCCTTTATTCCATATATTTGATTTCGCGTTTAATAACGGAAATCAGAAGTGGTTCTAACAATTACACTGAACTATCACTCATAATACTGTTTTTACTGGGCTATATTTGGGCCAGTGTGGCTTACTTAAACTACTACAATAAAAGAGAAGAAATAGTCAAATGTTATGGGCAATTCGTACAATTTGATAAATACCTGGAAGGTAAACATATTTTAAAATAACTTTATCAGTGACTTTTTTGAATTTTTCAAATTTACACTTTTTGCAAATGAGTACCTTATCAATATAAAATACAATATTTTTTTAACGATTCAAACATGTTAATGTTCTAAATTATAAATCAATTATTGTATTTTTAAGAATTTATTAAAGTGAGGCCACAAGGATTCTCAAAATGGACACCATCAAAAATACTGGAATATACCATTCTGATATATTTGTCCGAATTTGTCGCCTTGCAAATTTTGTATGTTTTAATGTTTGTATATCTATACCGAAGCAAGGCGTATTTCATTTCCTTACTTTCTAATTCATTCCTTACGGTGGAGACGATGGTAATTTTTCTTCCATTGGAAATAATTTCGAAGATAAGCTTTCTGCACTCCATAGTTTCTTTAGCAACTTACATTCAAATCTACTCATCGATAGCGTCATATTGGCTAAACGTTTTAAAGTAATGAAATATTTTTATATTCCTATGCATCTGTTGAAAATTTAAAAAACTAAATGAAAAAATTGTGTACATAATTTCATTACAAAATTACAATTAATTATTATTGAATTTTAATACATTGCAGCAATGACAAGATTAGTGCAGTAAAAATGATTCCAGTTTACCGCAAAATGAATATATTGAATTCCCAGTTTAACAAATCTTTGATGGGGGAATATGTTCCAATAAAAAGTGCAATTTTTGGTGTTTTCGTAATATTTTCCACCGTAGCATCGATTCGTTTGTATGGAAAAATTGAAATTGTGGCATACTGCATCTACCCTATGGCAGCCGCGGTTTGTTTACTTGCCGCAACACTGTTTATATTTGCAGCAGCCCAGGTGTATGAGAATTCTCTGACTTATATTAGAACTGTAAAGTCAAATTATAAAAATGGTCCAATATCACGTAGACAAATAAGAAGCTTGAGACCATTCGGTGTAAGAGTGGGGATATTAGGAGCAATCAAATATTTATACCTCTTTGCATTTTACTTGTCTATCTCCGACTATATTGTCACGGCATTAATTGTGTACCCTTCTAATTAAATCTTTTGTCTTTATCCTAACGTTACTAAATTTTGGAGAATAATCTAAATTAAGGGCAGCACGAATGTCAAATTAACGGCACAATAAGGTTAGTTAGATTAGTATTGTTGAAATCAACCACAAATACGATTTCTATGTTAGTTCAGTCCTTTGTTATTTGTATCCCAAATCAGAAGAAGATGCAATACAATTAAGAACATCAAATATATAGATTACAGATGACATGATTAATACCGACCTACATACTACATAAAATGAAAAAATGCAGTGTGGAGCATTTATTAGAGAAGAAATGCGATACCCTGCATGAAACATTAACCTAGCTATGCAAGTATTTAATATTTGTATTACACAACACAATTTTGTACTCAATAAATTCAATACCTTCCCCAATACAAACATTCTAAAATAAAATCAAGAGTTTCTTTTCTTCCAGAAATTACCCAGTTGTCTCCACTTCAAATAAATGTTTTCAATTTTTGGTCATTTTGGCGCACAATTTTACACTTTTGGATTTTTTTTGAAAAATTAAATAATATATATACAATCAACAGAAACAATGCGCATACACATATTTTTCTGTGTTCCATATTCTTAAAACTGATGTATTTCTAATTTTTGGGGGCCCGTATGAAACGCATAGGTTGCTTAGGTGCTATTTACGCCACTGTGAAGACAGCTTCTTTAGATATCCTAATATTTTTAGAAATAGCTAATTTGAATGAAAAATTAACTTTTTGGAACGCCATTATGACCGCAATAGTTTTATACATTTCAGCTCCTTAAAAACGGCTTTGTTGCCAGTCGTTTTTCTACATTGAAATAGCTTTTTCTGACTTAATCCCCGTCCGCAAATTTCGACTTATTCTTTTGAAATTTCACCTGTCCATTTACTTTTGAATAGTCGAAATTTCCGTGGCTCTAGCGCTCGTCTCAGCGTTTTTGTATCGGTTTTGTCGTACCGAGAAACATCTCAGGTGGATTTACGGTGGCGTGAACTCCATAATTCTCATTTTTCCTTCACATCGAGCTTGCACAAACACTCTTCCTTGTATTTGAAGACAGAGCCCAAGTCTGTGCTTGTGGCCGTGTGATTGTAAACTATGGAATTTTACCGTTGTCAATGTTGTATGATGCAATTAGAGATGGATGATAGAGTTCGGAAAATAGTTAGTTTGCCTTGAGCGCCCGAAATGATCGGACGGAATTTAGTGTGTCCCCGTACTGTATATTTGTGTTTGAATTTATTAAATATAATTTTGAATAAGGCCATTTTTTAAGAGTGCTTAAAGTTACTTATCACATTT
>JABASD010006064.1:0-10977 GCA_019776165.1 Pogonognathellus flavescens
TCATCTACGGTTAAAGTAATTTTAATTTTAGCCCGCGTTTTATATTAACTTATTTAGTAAATGAAACATATTTGAAAGACCCGACGTTTTTAAAAATAATTTATGATTTTTCACAGATGGATTTGAGGACGCTTGGCCAGCCAATGGTCCTGTGCTTGAAAGACGCTATTATAATCCTGTGGCCAAGTCAAAATGTCAACACTCTTACAAGTTTCTTCAAATTACTCTTAATCCAGATCAGATGTGTGTCGCAGAAAAATATTCTGGTTCATCTTCCTGTGATCGCAGTTTGGGGTCTCCCTTGATGTGTGGTGACAGTGTGTGTGGCATTGCTTCGTTTCGGGGATGTAAATACACCTTTCCAAATATCTACAGTGACGTCACCTTTCTTTCCGAAAATATAAAAAGTCACGTTCAATATTATGAAAAACAAGTCAAAGAACAAAGGGAAAAGCGGCAGAGAACTGGTTAGCAAAGAGGATGACGGGAATAAGGCTTTTCCAACGCTAATAATAATATTTGTCTAATAGTTACGCAATAGTTAATTAGTTAAATCCTACAGCATGACATTTTAACTTTGATTGTTTTTGACGGTGTCACCTGTCATTCACTTGTCATCTTGTCATATTGTAAGTATTCATAAGTTGTCTCAATATCATCTTCTGTATTCCGTAAATAAAAACTTTTGTACTTTTTTTTTGAAATAAACATTACTTATAGGAATGGAGAAATTGAGATTTTATTTTTCTTTTCATATCAGAAGGGATAAACTATCCCTAACATAAAACATATGTCATTATTCATTATTTTCATAATTGTTGTGCTTATAGAAAACGTTTCAATGTTTATTCATCGGGTCGGAGATATTTTTGAAACTAAATTCATTATAAATAGTTTGGCATTGCCAGTCATAATTTAGTTAGACAAACTTGTAAGCGACATTTTTTAATAACAAAATGTAATCAGAGAAGCTAATTAAAACTAAAAAGTTAACAAACACCACACACATTTTTGTTAAATTAGAAAATATCTTCAATGTGTTATTGCGTAAAACTGGGTAAACCAATAGTGTATCTGATAGGGTTACTTACATTTTAAAATAGCACATGACCTTGCATTTAAGAAGATTGGTGCTAAAAGTAATATTATTTTGTAGACAACGCAATGAGGAAAAAGTATCCGTAAATATAGGAAAATAGGTATATAACATTACGTCAATTTTATTTATAATGTTTTACAATGGTCGCATCTATTGAACCAATTTATATTTTATGTCATTCCAGCACCAACACAATACTGATAATATTCACTCGTACTACAATAATTAAATTTTATTTTTTACATATTACATATATGTTTTGCAACATAGGTAGCAGAGCTGTATTGGAATGATCACAATTTGTAGTGTTTAATGAATTAGTTGCAGATAACTAACTCTGATACTGCAGCTTGCCAAGTTGCCATGTACCAAAAAGTTAATGCCCCGGTACACGAAAATATTACAATTAGTAAACCATAATTTAACTCGAGTTTGTTTGTGTTTTGATTCTACTTGGTGTTATATATCCATCATGCATTATTATAGTACAAATGATTTCATTAACTCAAATGAGAACTTTTTTGTAGAAATAGCATTTCTCTCATTCGCATTTCGTCTTAGTATAATTGATAATGTAGAACTTCACACGTATATTATGGATGAACTAAATAGTAAAACGTCATAAAAAACGAGGAATATTATTATTATTATTTATCAAAACAACCACTACAACAAATGTTTTAAAATAATTCATTTTGTGGTTTCCTTATTATTGATATTAAAAATAATAAAAATAATTCATGGCTGCCTGGTTTAAATTGTGACGATTGATTTATACTCGAAAGTAACACAACAATATTAAACATTTTATGGTTCTAAGTGAAGTGAAAACATTAAACTATCAAATGTTTGCTTTGAATTTTTCTATCGAAGCAGTTTGATTTCTGAAATTATGATTATCATCATAAAGCATCATATTATTATTTCCATTTTTGTTTCTACAGCATTGTTTTGCTGTGGTGGTGGGAGTGGTCAAACACCAATAGGCTCAAAATGTACAAAACAATGCATTCCTATCTTAGAGGGACAAGATATAACGTGTGCCGATACGTGGTCCAGTAAATCTTATGAAATACCACTTGACATAACTGGCAGTTTTGACGATATGCATGAAGTACACAGACAGAGCGGATATTACAGAACGTGCAGATTTGTACTTTGTTGTGTCAACAAACAAGCCCACGAAGAACACAAAATTGCAACTGAAACAGACGGTAATATTATATTCATTATTCATTTGCTATTTAATACTGGGGGATCTCATTGGGATCTTATTTCATTTCGGCGAAAAAATAATGTATTTCATACTCAATAAGTATTATGCTTCAAAATATATTTATTTTAACAATCAACGGTTAAAGTTTACGGAATTTAAAAAAAGAAATACTGATTTTACTAGGTAATATAATATGCAATATTTTTCCATCATTTTTGAAAATTAGATTTTCTTTCGGAAGGAATGGGAGCGCAGGAGGGAGAATTTCCCCATCAGGTGTATCTGCATATAGCAAAAACCGGGTGGCAATGTGGAGGCACAATTTACAATAAGCATCACATAATCACGTAATTTTAGTTAATAATTTTATACTCATATTTAAAGTGCATTAAAAAACAAGAGCTTAACTGGTATTGTAATGTATTGTATTGTATAAGCTTTATTGTCATACTAGTCACTATTATGGTAACCATGAGAATGAAAAGTGTGGCTCAGGATATTTGAAAGAGAATGGGGCTCAAAGTTTGAAAATATATCTTGCTAAATCTGGGAGGGTGTTCACGCCTAATGAGCCCATTCGTAGCTAGATACGCCCTTGTTTTCAAATGCACTGAATTTAATTGAAGTATTTACCAATATTTAACCAGCGATTAATTTATTTTTATTTTTTAATATTAACGATTCATTTTTATAAAGAGCAAATCATTGTATGAGATATATACTCGACCCGGATGACAAAACGGAAAAAGAAAAATCATTTAAGCCACACCAAATCACAGTAACAGCTGGTGTCACTGATTTAGAAGAAGCAAAACGAAATAACAAGTATTTCGTTTCAGACATAATTGAACACCCTGGATATATAAATTCCAGTCTTATTGGGTCTGGGTTTGACATCGCAGTCCTTCGATTAAAGGGTGATGGATTGGATTTCTCCAATCCTAAAATCCGTTCTCTTCGGATTGCTTCAGCCAACTTTGTCCCCGATTACAAACGTGAGAAAGTGGATTATTTGAACTATTGAAGTTGCTGAATTAATCATAATTTGTACACTAATAATTAAAATCGTTTCAGGCAACGGCCTTTTTTCTGGGTGGGGTGTAACAGAGCGAAATCAAACAATAAAACATTTGCTAAAAAGTTCTATTCCCATTCATCATCCAAATACATGTCAACGTATTGCAGTCAGTGACGGCTCCTTTTTCTTTCCAAGCAAACACCATTTGTGCGCCGGTGGAGCTGACAGCACGACTCAGTAAGTCATTTTTAAGTGTTAAGAATGGATTTTTATTTTATCAAAATAAAACCACCACAACAAAAATCATCAAACATATTGCTTTTTGTGGTTTCTTTACTAGTAAAAATAATGTTATAATCTATAACTATAAATGAAACCAGAAAAACACCTATATAAAATATTTATATAATTTTATATAAATGTTTGTGCTTTAAAATTTAAATGAAAAATTACCAAAGCTGCAGGGGAAGGAGACAGTGGTGGAGGATTAATTTGTCCGGATAAAAATAACAGACCTGTACATTGTGGCGTAGCATCTTACAAAACATGTGCGAGAAAATGCATTTACCCGACAGTTTTTACTAAAGTTTCTTCTTTTACGGACAATTTCATAGACCATGGCTACAAGGAATGGTTATAAAAATACATAAACAAATTTGTTAATATTTAATGAAAGTTTCAAAACTTTATGATATGATTATAAATTAGAAACACATTTTTCCGTAAATATTTCAGAAACTCAGGAGGAAAATACTTTCATAAGGCTATAATGGGGCCAGAAATTGTTGCCGAACCGGCGCCTGAATATTTGCTGCAGATATATGGGGAAATTAAAGATTGTGCAGCTGTATTGGTTGCGCCTCAAGTCGCTCTGACTTCAGCTAGTTGCATTTACGACAATAAGTTGAAAGTAACAGTTATACATGCAAGAACAAGAAGATATATTCCAATATCCGAAACACGATACGACCCGAGATACGCAGAACTCAAATCTGAAAATGTCACTAAATTATTAAATGACACAATTAGAAAGTTCGATATTGGCTATCTTGTTCTTCAAGAATAAGGTCAGGATTAATAGTTATCCCAAAATTGGGTCAACGAATTGGAATGGTAAATGCTGAAAAAATTATTCAATATTATTTTACTTTGTAATTTCAAAATTTATGCTATTTTCTCCTTTAATTAAATTATTTCCATCTGTTTTTGAAAAGCAAGGAAGCTGCATGACAATGTAATTCATAATGCAGCACAATTGTTTTTAAAAAACTCAATAATTGTTAATAAAAATAATTTTCGATTTGTTACAGTTGGAATTGAATACGCTTGGCCGACCAATGGTCCGTTGCTGGAAAAACGCTATTTTCAGCCTGTTGCAAAGTTTAAATGCCAACACTCGTATAAATTTCTTCAGGTGGAACTCGATGAAGATCAATTGTGTGTCGCAGAAATATATTCTGGATCGTCTTCCTGTGATCGTAGTTTAGGTTCTCCTTTGATTTGGGGCGACAGTTTAATAGGGATTGCTTCATTTCGCGGTTGCAAATACGCCTTTCCCAATGTATTTAGTGATGTAACATATTTTTCCGGAAAAATCAAAAAACGCATAAAATATTATGAAGCACAAATTGAACAAGGAACGAAAAACCCACGGCTTTTGGATGAAAAGCCCTTAAAATCCATGGGTTTTTTACAATATCCCCATTTCCAGACGTTGTAGACAAAAAATCCATCTATCTAGATATCTTGTAAATTATATGGAAATTGTAAATATGAGTTCAAAATAAACGAAAATTTTCTTACAAATTTTACATTTATTTTTCATGCATTAATTTTCTTAACCCTGATAATTTTTTGTGCTGCAATAATTAAATTGCTATAAATACAGAAACTTGCTTGTTCGTATTATCAAGATAAGCATTTTCCGGTCGAACATCTATCTAAAATAGTGTTAAAAATTTAGTCACACCCATCTCAAGTATCTACACTGTACACTTTAGGAGTCTAGGAGGATAACGATTTGAGGTGAGTATATGTTCTGAAGATAATATTATGACTATGACACTCTGACACTAGTTAGCATCATATTATGGCAAAAGTGAAAAAAGCCTAAAAACTAATTTAGGCTTTAAATTTAAAACTAAGTAGCTACTTTCTGTATTAAACAGTTCTTTAATTGTATCTGTAAAAAGGTTTTAGGACTGTTTAAAAACAGTCTAATTAAGTTGTTTTTCAGAAACAAAGGAAATACATAGCATACATTTTATTTTATCTTGAGCGAAATATCTTTTGCTATACACAAATATTGCCCACTGAACATTTCTTTAAATTAACCAAATTAATGAAATTATTATACTACGAACAAAATGCAATGATAGCAAACAAAAGTAGGCTAATGCAAAAAATTGAAGTTACAAGGCAGACATTTGATATGCAACAAGATGTTTTTCGAATGTAATTTTAATTACTCAGATTGCGCTGTTACAACCTGCATTTCCAAGCTAATTCTATGAGAAATAGTAGATACTCTCGCGTCTCTCGTTAAATTATTAGATATTCATCAATGTATACGCACTTTCTTAGAGCCTTTTAATAACAAAGTACGTAGAAGTGCATGATACCAAGACATTTCAGTTTTGAATGTTTGTTCAATCATAAACCCGCAAGTGTAACACGGATGAGTGCAGATGCTGATATAATATCAACACCTTACCCAGCAAGACATGAGATTTATCGTAGATAATGCCGATGCTTGTAATTGTTTTCCATTTTAACAATACGCTATAAGCTAGTTTGCTTGCAATTGTTTGCGTGTGAACTTCTGTTACAATGTAAATGTTAAAGAAACGGTGTACCTAGCTGCAAGTCTTAGTGTAAATATGTAATTTTTTTGCATAACTATAAGTTCACAAAACACAACTTCATAAATAATTTAAACCTTACTTTGTAAGTTTGTTATACATATTTTTACAGTATTTCTTCACGCACTTTTTATGTCAATTGAGACGTACCGACAAGAGATTCATTTTATTAGGTAATAAACTTTTTCTTTGAGAATTCTTTAATTATTCCTTTGTGTCATTTAAACCGCACTATAAATTGGATTACTGCGAAGAAAATGTTTTTTGATAAACGAGGAAG
Source organism: Pogonognathellus flavescens (assembly GCA_019776165.1). NCBI lineage: Eukaryota > Metazoa > Arthropoda > Collembola > Entomobryomorpha > Tomoceridae > Pogonognathellus > Pogonognathellus flavescens. The sequence continues at coordinate 6,475 of JABASD010006064.1, forward strand.
AGTAATTAACATGACTTCCAGATAATATTACGACCAATACAATTTAAAATGTAGAATATTATGGAGAGTACAATATTATGGATAAATATAATTCCTGGTTTCAAGCTCTGGGAATCATATATAAACGCCTCTAGATATTCTGAAAAATAGCATTCTCTGATTAAACACGAATAAGGGAACACGTCTACAAGATATTTTAAATCTTGCCAAAAATAAAGTATTTTTTGAAAATTGCACTGCCTACAGTCTTATCATGAAAATACGCGATCTTTATTTGTTTGTTGCAGCATTCATTTGCTTTTATTATGCTGACGGTGTGCATGGTCAAACGAAGTCTTATTGTTTAGACCGCTGCATTCCTACTGGAAACAAAAAAGAGATAACTTGTGGCGATTTACGACCCTCCGCAGCTTATGAATTTTCACTGGGAAGAATGGGAGGTATTAACGATCTTACTGAAGCCCATAGAAAAAAAGGCTACAAAATGTGCAGATTCGTCGTTTGTTGTACCGACCAAAAAGCGTGCGAAGAACACGGAGCCGTTTCTGCTAAAAAAGGTAAGAAACTTAAATCACCACATTGCAAAAGAAGGTATTGGTTTTGTGCAATTATGCTTTGACGAGTACAACGATTTTTCATAATACAAACAATGAAATGAAAGAATTCCAATAAATAAATGTATATTAATTTCAGCCAATGTTTTAAATTTTTTGAAAATTAAATATTACGTTTATTAGAGATTGGACGACATTTAGTTTTAACTTGAATTTAAAAAAAAATTATTAAATAAATAGAGTAAATTATTCTCTCATTTAATATTTATTAAATGCGCAAATATATGCTTGAAAGATTACACTACATAATTTTAATTGTGATTTTACTTTTCTTTGTCATTTGTAGAGTTTCTGAAGGAAGGAATGGGGGCGCATGACGGAGAATTTCCTCATCAGGTGTTCCTAAAAATGAAATTACCCGGTGGAGGTGTGGGTGGACAATGCGGTGGCACAATTTACAATAAACATCATATTATCACGTAAGTATCACGTAATAATAAACGACGGCTTAAGAATTTTTTCATAATTCTTACCCGTTTTTAACTATTATCAATAATCCCAAGCTTTGGCGTATAATTTCCATTTAGAGCAAACCACTGTGTTCGATACAAAATAAATAAAGATAACTTGAATGAAAAAGAAAAGAGTGTTCAGGCGGACGGAATTACCGTGATTGCCGGTGCTGGTGTAACCGATTTAGACAAAGCAAAATCCGAGAATAGCTATGATGTTGCGGAAGTAATTGAACACACCGATTATTTAAACGCAGTGGAGATAGAAAAAGGCAATGACATAACAGTTCTCCGATTAAAAGGGGACGGATTAGATTTCTCAAATCCAAACATTCGTGCTCTTCGCGTTGCTTCTGCAAATTTTGTTCCCGATTACAAACGTGAGTGCAATTTCATAATTTTATCCATTTTAATGTTTATGTATTTATTAATTTACAAAATACGAGTAGATATTTTGTTTTTTAATGGTATACTGTATTTTGATTTTAGGTGATGCGATTTTCTCCGGGTGGGGAATAACGGAGCAAGACAAAACAATAAATTATTTGCTGAAAGCCACTCTTCCTGTTCATCATCCACTAATGTGTCAACGTATTGCAGGACATGAGGATAAAGCTTTTGTTATTAACGATCATCATTTATGCGCTGGCGGAGGCGACAGCGGAATAAGTAATTCTAAGAATCACTAAAATTTATTTTATATAATTTAGGAAATTTATTTGTGCAAATTCGTATTCGGTTTAATTACAAAAATGGTACGTTTTCTTTTCTACAGCTGTAGGACAAGGAGACAGTGGTGGCGGATTGGTTTGTCCAGATGAAAACAACAGACCTGTTCATTGTGGTATCGCATCTTACAAAGTATGCAAAGGAAAATGCGTTTACCCCTCAGTTTTTACAAGAGTGTCCAACTTTACGGATAATTACTTAGCCAGAGCTTTAAATAATGGTTGGTAAAAATCAAATATAATTTATTGAATTTTTTATTACAGCAAGAAATTTCTAATGAAAAAGTATTGTTTCATTTTTAAAGCCTAAAGACGAATCCACACTTCATAATGAATTTCTTGGCCCACAAGTTGTTCCAGAGCCGGTGCCGGAATATTTGCTTCAGATATTTGGTCCGAAAAAAGATTGTGCGGCTGTTTTGGTTAGGCCTCAAATCGCTTTGACTTCCAGCAGCTGTGTGGAAGACAACGATTCTACATTCAGATTAATCAATGCAAGAACAAGAAGGGAAATCGAAGTTCACTCTTGGAGTACCTTCCCTGATTACGCCGAAGTCAAATCTGAAAATGCTACTAGATTATTGAAAGACACAGTCAGGAAAGATGACATCAGTTACATTTTTCTCAACGAGACCGTTCAGATTAGTCGTTACCCAGAAATTGGATCACCAAACTGGAACAGTAATTTTCTATGTCTTACCATTGGAACGATAAATGCCCTTAAACGAATGTTGTAGTCGAAATTCAATTAATACTATGTTTAATTTAATTTCATGTGACACTATTTTGAATTCATCAAAAGTACTACTAATTTTTCGTAACTGTATGACAGTATACTATTTTTAAAATGGCTCGAAAATTACTATGCTTTTAATGACAGTATTCTGTTATTTCTAACAGGAAGACGCTTGGCCTTCTAATGCTCCACAATTGGAAAGACGTTATTTTAAGTTTGTTGCAAAGGACAAGTGTCAACATGCTTTTGACTTAAGTTCTTAAACAATAGGCTGTGTTATTTGCATATATTTTTCTATGCTTATGCATTCAAATGAAAAAATCTTCTTACTGTTCGTTTCAAAATTGTGAATTTTAAGTTTGTTATGGTATTAAGCATTTTTATACGCCTCAAAAATGATTTTATTATGTTATAACATGTATGAACATTAATTTTTATATACACGAAAAATATTATACTGTCTACAAAAATGTTGTTATATTGCTTAGGGACAGTATATGCTTTAACAATATTTGTCGTAATATTGAATGCTGCTATGTATCAATATATTATATAAGTTTGAACCATTCTCATTATTATGCTAACGTCATTTTTCTTCATCGGTCCATTTCTTTGGATATGATATATTTTCATGATAAAAGATTCTCGTATTTATATATTGAATACAATTTGTGCTGTTATTTAAGCATTCCGTAAAACTAGAAATTCCAATTCTCCAAATTGCTTTGTTTCTATGTCGGTGTATATGGATCTGGTAGGAAAACCATAAACAAATAATATTTCAAGACAAATATTATTGAAATACCGGTTAGTATAGTACCTTCGTAATATAAAAGCTGTAATTTTAGCAACACGAAAAATGCGGGGAAGCAGATTTCACAACAGGATAGGAAGGTGTGCTTACATAAAGCGGCTTAGGGAAAACAATTTATTGGTCAGTCACAGATGTAGTATAACAAAGTAAGTGAAAAATCGGCAACTTTAACATGCATAAGAAAAATATTGTTTAACTGCTGAAACTTCTTCTACACTATACCAGGTACCTGTACTTATATTAAATTTTTCATAAAAGAAATGAATGCGCAATTATGGTATAAAAATGGTGAGTCCTGATAATGGAAAATTTCTTTAAAAAATGAGGAATCGAATATAATATAATAGAATATTAGGGAATTTTTATTAAATCAGCAAAACTGAACCTCCCTTTATTTTTTCTGCAAAAAAGAAAAAACATGCAATTTGTTCAGTCAAAAGTGACTTTTTACAAAAGTTCAAAAGTTGATATTGTTTAAATAAAAGTATCAGTTCAAACTTATAAATATTTCTGTCAACAATAAGCTAGTTATAGTTCCCTAATTAATTAAGCCTTTTTAGAATATTATTTGACCAAAGAAATTATATTAGCTTGTGCACAGAGGCAATACTATCTAAATGTTTCCATGTGTAGTATGATTTCCCCAAAAACTTCAGAACCGTTGGAGTAGGAAGTAAATCATGCAGGGCTATGGGTTGGACATGTATTTCAAAAGTTTTGACAGTCAAAATATTTCATCTAAGATTTTTGACATTTTATATTAGCAATAGTGCAAATATTTCCTCAATTTTGATTGTAGTTTTACCAGACTAATAAATAAAAGCCTCCTATTACCATCGTCCCTTCAATAGAAGCGCCCTCAAAATATGGATTTGACATATTAAAAACCCCTACAACTAATACCGGCAATACGGTAGGTATACATTTATGTCGATTGGCATAATATCTTACTTCAAATTTGATCACGCACACGTTCCTAAACTTGTGAGATGTTTTATGAACATATTTTTATTTTTAATGAAACGTTCCTTTATTAGCTTTCAGTTTTTGCCATATTTATTTTTATGGCAATATCCTTTCTTTTACGTTAAATTAATAAATCACACTCTTTTCCCCATGTATCAGCCTAAAAAGTTTGCATTACTTACATAAATTGTTT
>JABASD010006065.1:0-10971 GCA_019776165.1 Pogonognathellus flavescens
AGGCTTAGTATTAGCGAAATTGGTACTAGTTGTACAATAATATATTAAATACAGTATAGATTAGAGTGGTACAGTTTGTCATCATTGTTATTCAGTAAAAGTATGTAAATAAAGTATAATTGAGTGTATAATTAAGCAATTGGGTCATTTGTATACATAGTCTACTTCGTAGTTTGGCATGGATTAATTTATTCATAATGCACTGCATATAGTCTGTATTCAGAATATAATGCATGTGTGTATTATAGTTACCGTAATATTAAACTGTAAATACGTCAATCAATAATGTAATGTAATAACTTAACAGCTCATCAATTTGTCACTCCACATCACTTTGTGACAGTAATCTATGCATGTAAGAGTGTACAAAATTATTCCGATAATAAATATTTAAGACATAATCAATGAATTGTTTGTACGTCTTTCAGCGATATTATCTGCTTAGCGTTTACAAAGGATAAACATCTCTCAATAACTTTTTAATCAGGAAGCTTTCATTTCCGAAATTAAAGATAAGTTCAACATGCATAGATAATGCTAAAACCGACGCATTTTCCATAATCTTTCTAATTATTTTTGCTGAAATATAACTTTACGATCCTGTTCTTATAATAAAATTGACATGCGCGTGACTATGTGTATCATTTAATAGAGTTGCAAAAAGTTTTGGGGGATCACAAAATGTAAAAATTTAGTTTTTGCTGCCTTTGCCTGTAAATAACCTGTTTTTAACAATTGGGGCGGGGGAAGGGGCACCTCGTGATTCCCCACCGCTAGATACGCCTTTGTTGATCGAAGCGATGTAAATAGTAAATTCACGGTAAACTACATTTAGTTTATTCGTAATGTAATGTAATGCACATAGTCGGTTTTCAGAATGTTGCGACGCCAGCAAATCCCACCAATGGGAAGTGAGACGACGTGGGAAAGACGTCATATAATATTTTATTTAGTATAAAATTATGAATTAATTATCTAAGTAAACTGTTAAAAATATTGATTGATTTAACAGGGGTACTTATCGTAGATTTAGAGAGTTGGAATTTAGATTCCGAATTGTATGGGCACCCTGACTCTGCCCAAATTTATAGTGAATAGTGACCTGAGTAGTAGTAATTTTTAGTGGTATTTGTGTGTTAGTGATTAATTATTTGTTTGAATTAAATCAGTGTGAAAGTGTACGAGGAATAGTTTCAGTGCCATTTATTACTGCAGTGGTTTTTGATTCTCATAAATAGTTTCACCTTAGTTCGATAATTTAGAATATTCTTCGCGAGGAATAATATTTAATTATTTATTGATAGTTGGTCTTATCATCAATATTTATTAGAAATTATCGACGACGAATAATAAATAAATATTCGTCGATCATCTGCATCTGACCCGAAATCATCAATATTTAGAATAATCCTCGACGACGAATAATAAAGAATTATTTATCGATCAGCTGAGTGTCATCAATAATTAAAAGAATTCTCGACGACGAATAATAAATAAATATTCATTGATTGGTCCGAGGAGGCAAATAATTGAAAGAATTATCGCCGACGAATAATAAATAAATATTCGTTGATGTGAAAGAGGAACTTAAAGCAAAGTGAAATTGAAGAAATAACTTTAAATTATTTACTTTAAAGAATATCGGAAAATACTCGATTTGAGAGTGCGAGTTTTGGACATTATAGTGAGAACTGTTGGTGATACGTTGTCACACGTTATAGTGACTGGTCCTTCGTTAAGACATTAGAGTTTAGTTTGTTTATTGGGGCGAACTGAGCTATCGAGAGGGAAGGTTAGTAGTTGTGACTCGAGGCGATTCCGACTCACGGCGAAACACAGAACATAATACATGTTTGTAATATAATTACCTTTATCTAAAACTGTAAATACGTCAATATATAATATGATGTATTACGTTAACGGTTAATCAATTTGTCATTCCGCGTGTAAAAACTGCATAGTTAACAGTATTCAAGGCTCGATCAGTTCAGTCGGCAGTCATTTGGTGATATCAATTTCAATTCAATCTAAAGATATTCAACGTTTACCACCAAAATTTATTATTTATTATTATTTATATTAATTATTAATAAAATAATTTGATATTTGTCGATTTTTAACAGATAAAATAAAACAATTGGCAAAAACTAAGGCTGATACTTAGGAGGTGGGTCCATACCCGTCTTACGCATTCTGTGTTTCCTCCTGCAGCACATAGTTTTTTACCGATTTATTTCAAAATTTTATGGAAGGTATGTAGTATTTGCAAGCCAATAGCCCCTTGAGTTCACAATTTAATGTTTGGGTGTTGGGTCAGCTTCGAAGTTGACGACGGTCTCAAAGTTTTAATATTCGTGACCGTGAACATTTACCAATACTACCTTCTATAATAATTTGAAAGAAAACGATCAAACACTGGGCTGTAGGAGAGAACGCAGAATACTTAGGAAGGGTTTGGACCGAAATACCACAACTCCCAAGTCTAGTTTGAATGTGTGAAGTTAAGTAATGAAGTAATAATAAAAATAGTGAAGTAACAATAAAAATTTAAAAACTTCCGACGGAGTCATTTTCACTATATAAACTGATTTTGTTTCCAAAATTCGTCAAAATCAACGTTGACTAATTCGTCAATATCAATAGTCGCTCATTTTGCCAAATTCAATTTCGTCATTTTCAATTTCGCCGCCTTCAATTTCGTCAAATTCAACTACAATCCTCTAATAGTAACATCCCTGTCAGGTGAATTTGGCTTATTAAAAAACTCTCTAGACTCTTAATTAGAAGTCTCCCAAAAAACTTAATATTAGAACCGTAAGTAAATTGAGTAAATTCCGCATGGGCCAGACATTGTGAACAAATGTTGCACGCAGTTTTCATTGTTTAAAATCAAAATGTTCATAGATAACGCAAATATTAAGAGTTTTTTGACGTTTTATATAGAAATAGTGCAAATAATTTTATATTTTTCATGGTAATTTTACCAGACTCATAATTAAAAGCCTCGTTCTATTACTGGCCTACTTTAATACCAACCCACCCAAAATATGGACCAGCATATTAAAAGCCGCGGTTTCTAATAACGGCAATACGTTTAATAAATAATACAGGGATTTTTTATGTAAATGGAAAATGGTTTTGGATGGGATTTCTGTCTGTGCGGGGTTACTAAATCCTAGAAATTTTTTCAGATCGACACATCCAAATAAAGAAGGTGATAATTATATATTTAAGTGACATACTGTTTATTTTATGATCTAATTTCAGTAGCCTACTGATTATAATATATGTAAGATTGAACCAATTGTACTTTATTCGTGTTTCTCAATTTCAAAAAAACCTGATTGTAGTCACACTGCGCACTGTACGGAAGAAACGATGGTTCTTTTATGCTTAATAGAATAAGCAGTTCTCACTAAATATGGAAGGATAAAAGACTATGATATTCTGGCATGTAGTTTGAATATTCCCTATTCCTTCTACTATTTTATTTTAAAACAAGCGGAATAAATATAGTCATATTCTCGGCGGACTACAGCGAATTTAGAGAATACAGAACCTACTCTTATTTACTGCATTTTTTAACTTCATCATTCAAAAAATGATTACTATTACTACAGGTAAAACGAAGAGCTACACAAAGCTGGCGAGATAAGCTAATTCACACATCACCAGAGGGCGGATATGCATGAACGATCAAATGCCAAAATATGCATGCAAATATGCACGATAAATCCAAAACTATGCTGCATAAATGCCAAAATATGCTCTGAAATATGCACAATCAAATGACAAATTTAGGTGCAAAAAAAGTATAAAAATGACTCAAGTTGAAAACGTATACCCCTGCTTATTTTATAAAGTTTATTTACTTGTGAATGTGATTTTCGAAATGCATTTCATTTGTTAGAAAAGACATTCGATATCATTCGCGTCTTAATAATTCAAATATGGATGGGACACTACCATTGCGGGTAGCGTAATGGAACAAAAAATGTCTTATTAAGAGCATTATGCTGCAAACCCGTTTTTGAAAACTGGGACCTGCACGTAGTACCCTAATGTAGATAAGAGCTCCATTGACAACCGGACTCTAAGTCTAATCTAAGTTACAGTAAATAAAGAGTGAAATATCCTTCAATTTTCATAAAGCCAATTTAAGGCCCGCAAATATCAATCTCACGGTTTTAAGAGCTAGTCGACGATTTCTCTGGAATTGAAAGTCGAATTGAATATACATCTCATCCATTTCAAGCTATTGAAATAAAGGAAAATGAAAAACATTAGTAATTTTAAAAAACTAATATTTTTCACTTTTCTTCTACAGCTGACATGATTTAAAAAATAAAAGATATTATGATCGAGTATTTCATTAGTTGGAAATGAACTAGTATTTTCAATTCGACTTTCCACTCCAGAGAAAGCAGCGAAAAGCTTGATATTTGCAATTATGTATCAATCACTCTTAATATACTGAAACATCAATGAATCTGAATCTTGATTGTGGTATGTGGTGCATCCGTCTACAAAAATCTAAAATGTAGAATTGCTATGATTTACAAGTACTTTTTTATCTAAATTAATCAAGTCAAAAGTAAAGCTATGTAACAGTGTGAAGTGTGAACGCAAAACCTGTCCACATAACTCCAAATAACGACTTTTTAACAGAAAAAGCACAAAATTTGCAAAAACAATAACTTAAAATCACAAAATGCACAATGAAGACAAGAAAAGCACTAAAATATGCAAAAATATGTCCTAAAAGCTGAAATATGTTCAAACATATGCAATATGCTCTATCGATGAAAATATGCAAAATAAGACTTCGTCTATAAGCTCTGCATGGCATGAAACGTAAAGAACCCAAGTCTCAGGATTGTAGCTCTTAACGCATAGAATATGTTTTTGCATGCATATCCTCCCTCTGCACATCACACATTCTTCACATCGGTATAAAAATCATCAATTTTACAACTGTAATGGAATATTGCATGTGTTTATACTTACAATTGGCTGTATGCAACTGTATAAGAGTTAGATTATCGGATTGACTCAATGACTCATCCAAAATCAAGTTCAGCCAAAATGCACTTTCGAAGGGCATTTCCCAAGTTCCTCGCCTACACTTAAACATCTGTTAATTTTATTGTAGCTAAATTAGTAATTAATTGAAATGATTGGTTTCTTCAATATAGAAGTAATCCGTTAATTATTGCCACGTGTACGTAATATAATGATTTTTGAAATGTTATGTAATATAATGAAATTTTGCATAAGTACAATTAACACAGATAAATTATGTTGTGTCATTAGTCATTACCAATCTGGAGTACCCAATAAACAAGTAGAATAGTCTTGTAAAAAATAAAGGCTATTCAGTTATAATATAGCTGCAAAGCTGATGATTAAATATGAACGTTGTTAAAACGGTTGTATTAAAGTCACGGAATTACATTAAATTTGTTAGCTGGTAACTGGTTTTTTACTCAGTTGTGAATTTTTTATCACGTTTTTTATGGTACTTTTCATGGTCAAGTTTTTTGACAAAGTAGCATCTAATTAGGATAATTCGAAGTAGCAGTGAGGCTGTGACATATGTACTAACAGACAGACCTATACTTCATATATAGTAGGAACTTAATTGAGGAACTTTGGAAATTTCCAACCAGCTCTTTTTTAAATAGAAATATGGGGTTGAGATTACGCTCTCTAATAATGCGGTGATAATGTTTTATGCCGATTTTGTTTGCAACAAACAAACATAGTATAGACGCATACGGTTATAAATTATATACCATTTCAAATCATTTCAACTCATTCCTTTTTGCATGTCGCAGATTTCAATGCCAATTTCTTATAACAACAATTTTTTTAATTGTTTGAAAATTTTAGCAGAGCACAACTTTGGAATTGTCAAATATATTTTGCTTATTGTCCAACTATACAAACACATTTTAATAAAACGTCTTCTTATTTTACGTCTGAAAGGTACGTCATTTTTAAACTATATTGCATCCTCCACAGACTTCTTCTGGGTTTCCTCTGTCTCATTCTCCTCGTGATTAGGTTCTTGTACAGAAGTATCCGTAGCAAGTGTACAATTTCTACAACTCAGAACCAATTAAAGGGAAGCTGCTTTGATATTACATATATGATATTGAAATCACCACAACGAATAAGGATAATGGTGCTATTGTTTCACGTTTAGAAGAATAGAAACATTCCTATTCATTATTGGCACTAAAATTTGCAATTAATTTCTGAGTTATGAAATGTTTGTGTGATGAGTGAAACGATTCTGACAAGTTCAAAATTCTGTTCGCTCATTCTACTATTAAAATTCAGAATGAAGCTGTGGCTCTTGACTATTATCATTATATATCTAACGGTGTATGCAATTGGCTACACAAATGTAAGACAATAAGCGTATATAACAGTTTCAAAAATTACCAGTTGATTAATGATTTTTAATGTAACAATTGCATTAACAATTTTAATTTAACAGGCAACCGGAAATAAAAAGGCGGGTGCAGTGAACAACACAACAAAAGGAGAAAAAAAGTCTTCTGGGCAAGGCAAAAAGAATGAAAAGGAGGGTAACTTGAATTTTTTGATGGCAAAACCCGACAATTATTCTGCAGCAGACGAAGACGCTCTTTATCAAAGATAATTGATGCATAAGTATCCATCCGTTTACGTTGTAATGATTTTAATCCTATAAATATAGATGTGTTTCATACACTATATTATATATTAAAAAATTGATAAACACTACTAAGTAGGTCAGTTTGATACCACCTTTATTTATAGAGACCAACTCATGGCTGCTACGATTTATAACACGTAAAAAGTGGCAAAGGAAGACACATGGCATAAATCAAAGGGAAAAGTGTCAGCTAAAGAATGCATAACATGATAATTCAAAGCAGGTATAAAAACAAGTATGTGCTCTTTAAAAACGCTTTTATTATTTTTACTCATTCACAACTATGAATACCAAGATAAGAAAATCATCTCTTACTTATCTACACGATGGCGTGTTTCCGCATGTGAATTAAGGTCCATTTTAGCCTAGGTAGTTTATGTCCATAGTCCATACCCAAATAAGTGTTTCCATTATTTTCAATTTAAATGATTCTTGATGAACATGATATTTTCAATGATGAATTGAATACTATTGGCAACTCAATATCGACGACTGTTAAACTTCTCCATTATATTACACAACGATTTTATTTTTTACTACTACAAAAACTATATTAAACGTCAAACTTTAACGTGAAATATTTATTGCAAAATATGTAACAATTCAACGATCAAATTTTGGGTGATTAATGAGCCTACTTTTAGCACTTTTAGTTATGCAATTAAATCACGTTACAGATTTTGTCTATTTAGTCCACGCTGGGAATTCACTATGTCATAACTGAAAAACAGCAGGCTAATTTAAAAGTTCACGATTCAAAGTGCTTTAAAAAATATTAGTTTCTTTATATACCTCTTGCATGGGTAGTAGAGGGAGAAATTACAATTTCAAATTTGTGCAGGCTCCATATCTGTCATTTATAAACCAAAATGGCTGAAATATTCAGGATCGGTAGCCCATAATAATACCAAACGTGGCTTTGTGCTGTTTCTTGCTACGATATTCCAGTTGGCGCCGAAAAACATTTGAAATTTTTTATTGTAATTTTTACGTAATCGTTAGTTTTTTGTGATCCATGTTTTTTGAAATTGCTTTTCATGCACCATGCAGTATTATTTTTCTTTTTTCTTTTTTTTAGAAAGCAAATTTAAAACAATGCATCACAAAAAAATTTCAAACGGTAGAAGAATAAAAAAATGGCACTTCTAGTTGTCTTGATTCCTCCGACTTTTTTCATTTTGCACAACAAACCACTTAACGTTTATCTGGTGCTACTTAAAGGCCTCTACTAATGTGAATTATTGTAGTTCATTATTTGGACACCCATGATGTAAATATGCAAGTGAAGAAAACAAATCATGTATTTTTATGAAAGGGCAACATGTTCATCAGTTCTAGCATGTAAAAAATGCACAATAAAAATACTACATTACTTTGTATACATGCATATTGCCTATGTATATTCATTTCATTACTGACATTTGACTATCGCCAGAACCAGTATCGATCCTATAAGCCAGTTTGGATGCAGGGCCGGCCTTAGGAACATGCAGGTAAGGCAGCCGCCTAGGGCCCCGCGCTTTTAGGGGCCCCGCGCCCTCCGAAAATTAGGACGAAAGAAAAAATGATTGTTCGTTCGTGGAAAAAATTAATAAACATACATTGTCCATTAAAATTAAAAAAAAAACCGTAACTTATATATATTCATACTTAGCTGATCCAGCAATGATATAAATTAATACTTTTTTGTTAGTAGCATCCGCACCGTATTTATATTCATGCTAGTCGCCGTTGGCAAAGCGTAATGTGGCTTTTCCAAACGCAAAATAATTATAACCTATTTACCACCGTTAAATGACTCATAAAAGGCTAACTGGTCTGATCATTTTGTAATTTTTCTGAAATTCCAGGAAATGTGCAAAAAATGCTTAAAAATAGCTAAAAGTCACCAAACATTTTCGTGCTGCGCACGAACCAATTTGGTCTATTTGTCGATTATTTTACCCTAAATCTGCTCTAATTTTTCGCATTTCGCGCGAAAAACAAACTCTTCTGCACTGCATTTATTGTATGTCCCCTAAACAGAAATTCTGGGTGCTACGTGGTAGATAATTCTAAGTATATTACCAAATTAAGTCATAGAAAAGTTGGAAACGCTTGCTGTGGTAAGCATATTCTAAAAATGCGAATATTTAATATTAATTCTCATCCATGAGCTCATCTATGATTCGAGGGCTCAAGTAACGGACGGGGCTCAAAGCGCAAAAAATTCAAAATTAGCAGCCCTCTGCTGCAAATTATGCTAGAAGCATAATCCTGCTAGAAGGTTGAGACATATGCACAGTGGTGAATTTTGTCAATTTTTGGGCAAAATATTTTTTATGTATTATGAAATATTATGATGAATCTCAAATTATTATGCAATTAATGATATGAATTATTGTCTGTAATCGCATGTATCCATTTATTGTATGTAACTAATGTAATAATCAAAATAACGGGAAATTATTTTAAAAATTCATGTCCTTTGAGAAACTTGGTGGGAGCAATGGATATTATAACATTAATCAAACCTCTTTCTTTCTTCTGCTACAACCACGTCTCGCTCAAAGTTAGCAGGGATTTGTGTGGGAGTATAAGGTAGACAACATTTCCATTCTAGAAATGTTGTATCCCTTAATTCTACCTGTCTTTAGTCATTAAAATAGTCGTTAATTAGTCAAATACGTATGAATGTGAAATGAGTGATTAGAATAAGTTGTAGTATAAGCTTAGTTGTAAGTGTATATAATTTATAGTAAGTGAAGAATTTATAAATAGAGGATTAAGACAGCAATTCTTGGTCAGTCGTAATGAAGAAGACAAACGGAGCGTTGGACTCTGATTATATTTCACCTTTTGTTAATAACGTATTTGTATTGTACAAAGAAACTTAAATATTCCCAAGTAACTAAATAAATAATATTCTGCTAATTCCATTTCCCTATTATAGTTTGTTTGTTTGTTTGTTCCTATTATATTTCTTTTGAGAGCTCAACCGTTAGCTAAAATATTAGATAGAGAATTCACATAATTATATAAATAGACAGCAAACCTTTAACCTTACAAGGATTAAACCTGGATGACAACTTTGTGACGATTTTTCATATTTATGGGATTTTCATGTTGTTCTCTTTCTTTTGCCTTTGGATCGAAAAGCAAATCGAATGGCTGGAAATTACAACCAAAGGAACCAAAACTCATCGCTTCGTCATTCAAGCCGGTCAAGTTATATTGCACTGGTTAAAATATATTCCACGGAAAATATCAAAACTTGTTCATAGTTTGAGAACGTGGATGGAAGATGTAAATAGTTAAATAATGCAAAGCAAAATAAATGTTACTTGAATCACAATTGTATTAGCTTAAATTAAATTATGACAGCAATTAAACTAAAAAAGGTTTCAAATTCTTGAAGTCAGTTATAAACATGTTCAGTACACAACAACATATTTCACATATTCACTATACGTGCATGCAAAAAGAAAATTCACGACATATTCAGAAATTGCAAAATTCAGAAAAACATAGTGTAATGCAAGATAATGTAGCTCACTTATCAGAATTTATTGTAATGAAGATAGATTCACAAAATAATAATAAAAGTGTTAACCTTCGCCTTACAGTGCGATTATTTCATCTGCGAAAGCCCTTTGTTTTTAAAATATGCAACGTTTGTGTTAGTATTTAATAGATTGACCGCTTTTCAAATGTTTAGTATGCCTACTTTAAAAATACTTTTTGGATGCTTAAAATATCTCACAACGTTCACAGAGTGTGTCATTTACATTTAGTACCGTAATCCGAGGGTTCAGATGATTCTGATTGAAAAATTTAGTTACAAAAGCTTAAAAAATTATTTGTTAATGCATACGATTTCAAAAAATTATTATTCAAAATGACAGTATGTTTCTTTCGCTTTTGTCTTATGTGTGAATTCAAATCTATTCGTTATTTAGGTCATCTTGGTCTTCGTATTTATTACATTGTGAAGGCCCGAAACTAAAGAACAAGCAAACCATTGAGGTCAAGACATGTTTAAAATAAATAAACCATTTGCAACGGTGCAATAAAGTATCGTTAGAGTGTGGTGAACTTCGACACGACAACATTAACTCTCACATCTCTCTGAACATCATCACATCATCTCTAACACTATGTGTTACTTAATAGCAGTATTACTAATCTGGTTAAATAATATTTAAAAACACGAATTGTCTTTTTTCAAAATATTCAAACGCTGTCTGTCTCCGAATTCAAAAGTTGGCGGCCTTCTCTTTCAAACC
>JABASD010006066.1:0-10971 GCA_019776165.1 Pogonognathellus flavescens
AAATCTATATTTGCTTTGTTTTAATTAGGAAGTATGAATTCTTCATTTCCTTCTTCATTTTGATGCATTCGGTTATAATGGATTTTCAAATCGGAACTTTGCGTGAAGGTATTTTCACAATGTGAACATTTGTAAGGTCTTTCTCCAGTATGAATCATTTCATGTGTTTTTACAGTAGTTGATCGATGGAATGTTTTTGCACAAAAAGAGCATTTGTGTGGTCTATCTGTAGTATGGCTCTTTTCGTGTCTTTTTAAATTACTTGATTGACCGAATGATTTTGAACAAAAAGAGCACTTGAAAGGTCGTTCTCCTGTATGAACTCTTTCGTGAATATTTAAACTACCTCGATGCCGGAATGATTTTTCACATAAAGAACATTTGTAGAGTGTTTTTGCAGAATGTATTCTTTCATGTGCCCATAGGTTGCTTGACGTTTTAAATGATTTGTCACAAAACGAACAATTGTAGAGTGTTTTTGCAGAATGTATTTTTTCATGTGCATGCATGTTACTTGATGATTTGAATGATTTTTCACAAAAAGAACATTTGTAAGGTCTCATTTCAGTCCTTCCTGAATGAATCATTTTATGTGCTCTCAAATTGCTTGATCTACTAAAAGCTTTTTCACACAAATGACATTTGTACGGTTTCTCTCCGGAGTGATTTCTTTCGTGCCTAACTAAGTAATATTTCGACTTAAATGATTTTGAACACGTGATTTCACGACATTTGAAAGGCAGCACTTTGGAAAGTGTTTCCGGGCAATTATTCGGCTCAGTAGAATCTTCTAACGCGTTTTCATATTTTGGATTTTCTTCTCCGGCACCATCAACAACAATCGGTGAAGTTTTGCTTCTTTCAGGCAGATATCCTGTAAAAAAGTTATATTTATAAATTAATAGGAAGTATTATTTGATAAAATGTGTCTACGTGAAAGATTTTCTGCTTTGCAAACTAAATTGTATTATATAAATTCCTTCATGTATATATATATTCACAATTATTTTAGGATGTATATCTTACGTAACGAAATAAAACAAAATGTTATTAATCAAGTAAAATTGAATAATTTTCACACACATTGCATTATTTTAAAAATAAGAAAAGCTAAATGTAAGTATTCTAGGTGTAGGAGAATGAAATTAAGTCTTACTTTCTAAGTGAATAACAGGCATTTTTACACTTTTGATTAAATCTGACAGGGACATTGTTTTCTTTTTTTGAACATCCTGTACATTTGTTGTTGAGAGTTTCAATCGCTGATTCGGTAGGACTTCTTTGTCAGCAATGTCAACGTCAACAACTTTTGAATATGTTTCATTGAAGGAATATTTGACGTCAATTTCATCGTTTGAATGAACAACATTTTCATATTCATCTTCAGTAACATTTTCAATACCATCAGTGTCTTCAGTGTCAGATAACGAATATGTGCACAAATTCTCTTTTCCTGTTTGTGAGTCTGACTGTGATTCGTTTGACACAATTTCATTTACTTCTGTGTTAGCAATCGCGTTTTCTAGGACCACAATTGAATCACAGTCCGGATTGTTTTGCATTTTGAAACATTTTCCTATTTGTGGAATGAATCTGTTCTGATTTCTGTCTTTTTTATTTCCAACCAGACTTCTTCGTTCTGCCACAGTTTTCGAATATAACAAACTGAAATCCAATATTTCCTTTTGCAGCTTTCGAACTTGTTCTTCCAGATTTGTTAATTGACGCACAGATTCATAACAATAATTGCAACATGACAATGGGGATTCATTCTCGAAAGACTCAATAATGATGAAAGTGTCTAGATAAGTCTTACAATTTTTTAACAGTTTTTCCCTGTTCAGTTTTGTCAATGATATGTTGTTTTCATTATTAAAACAGATCCAACAATCCCTCTTTTGCAGCACTCCCGGTTGTTCCATTTTGTTTAAGTTCTTGGTTTCTACTTTGATTCAGCCAAAGTATACAACATTAAATTCAAGTAATAAAAATCAAATTGTAAATTCAATTAATTACTATTTCAAACCGTATGGAACTTAAAAATTGTGACTTTATTTGTTAACACCATACTTGTTTTGCTTTTTGAATGCAATATTTTGCGTACTTTCCAAGGATGATATTCGTATTGGTAGTTTACTTGAAAGTTAGCTTAAGCCTACACAGGGAAACATTGACGGGGAGAAGTGCGTCACAAAATAAATAGCCTAAGAACCTGGCAGAAATTTTGGTATCAATCTAGTGTCTGGTTGAACACTTCTTTACATTGTGCAAAGAAATGTTGGACTTTCTTATTTTGCGTCTGGTAGATATCAAAATATCGAAGAAGGTTTAATGTTTTGTCAAGTAGTTAAAGGTTTAAAAAAAATATTTGACCGAAAGACACACATAACCCCTTTTTGGATGTTTTTTACGGTAGTGCCCTCCAAAATGCCAATTTATTAGGTCGTGCCCACTTCAAACAGAAATCCTGAGTACGCATCTGTCTTAAATGTTAACAAAATGAATTCATCTTGTATGTTAGATGATCCTTGCAATTATGTAAGAACTATCAATAGCAAAGATTTCATAAACTGCACATTTTCACCTTTAGCTATAACTGTACACTTTAATTCAACATTATTACATAACAATGACGATTGCATTGAAAATTACCATTTTTGATAATCCCTCTCTATGAAAAACACAATACCCGCAAAAACCTGAAAAACCTATGGAAATTGAACAAGAAATATCATATAAATAATAACCTATTGACAGCTATTAGTGATCATAGTTACCAGAATAAAAATAATATGTACTTATCAAAAATGGTAACGAAGTGAAGTCGGAACCGCTTAATTATCGGACTGGCTCAAACTTAATTTATTTACTAAAATATTAAAGTGAGTATAAATTCTTCTGTTATTTTTCCATGTTTGCTTTCTTGACGCGTTTGACGAGATAAATTAATATCCTATTATAATATACGGCACATATTTTTTGTGTCTACAAATAATTAATCTAAATTTGGTAGATTTATTAAGTATCGTAAGATACTTGTATAAGAATGGGCTTTGCGTCTGTCTGTCTGTCTGTCTGTCCGTCTGTTCGCACAATAACTTAAGAACGGCTTGAGATATTGGACTCAAATTTAGTACACGTGATGTAGAGGTCCATTGGAAGGCTAAGTTAGAAGGTGGGGTCAATCGATTAACTCCTTCATGACCTTTGACCTTTTAGACTAACTACCGTGTCAATACTGCCTGCACATTACAATGCTGCTATATTAATTATACTTATGTTTGAAAGATAAGCCCGCCAACGTTTCAATTGGGAGAGAGATAGTGTTGGAATATTTTGAAACCAGAGTATCCGTGTTTTTAAATATTATTGAACCAGACTAGTTGTTCTGCTACTAACACAGTGTTAGAGTTGATGTAATGATGTCACCTTTAATATTGTCACCCTTACGATACTTTATTGTACCGTTGCAAATGTTTTATTATGTTTGTAAATTATAATGATGGGGTTGTTCCCAACTTTGCATTTTTATGGCATCAAACATTTTATTAATAAAAAATATTGCAACAAACGATGGTTATAAAATAATTTTGTCATATGAATGCAGTGACAACATAATTTCATTTATTACATGTAATGACGCGGATGAGTCAAAGTCAATAGGGTGGATAGGACACACATCAGGAAAATGCACGAAGACACCAACCAAAGGATTTAATTCCGCTCTCTTTTTCAAACCTGCGAAGTATTTTTATATGCTAAAATATTTTGTACCAGGATGCACACCCACACAATTCTATAGCTTGCTACCGCAGAAAACATCCCCAATTAACTCGAATTAAATGTACCACAATAAATAACCCCTTTCTTTGACGCCTGAAAAATCTAGAAATTGTTTGCATGTATCCTGGCATTTTCCCACTATACATGAAATTGTAACGTACAAATCTACATTTGCTTTGTTTTAATTAGGAAGTATGAATTCTTCACTTCCTTCTTCATTTTGATGCATTCGGTTATAATGGATTTTCAAATCGGAACTTCGCGTGAAGGTATTTTCACAATGTGAGCATTTGTGCGGTCTTTTGCCAGTATGACTCATTTCGTGTCTTTTTAAATTACTTGATTGACCGAATGATTTTGAACAAAAAGAGCACTTGAAAGGTCGTTCTCCTGTATGAACCCTTTCGTGAATATTTAAATTAACTCGCAGCCGGAATGATTTTTCACAAAGCGAACATTTGTATGGTGTTTTTGCAGAATGTGTTTGTTTATGTGCACTCAGGTTGCTCGACCATTTAAATGATTTTTCACAAATGGAACATTTGTATGGTGTGTTCGCAGAATGTATTTTTTTATGTAATCTCAGGTTGCTTGATCTGTTAAAAGTTTTTTCACACAAATGACATTTGTACGGTTTCTCTCCGGAGTGAAGATATTCGTGATCCTTCAGATGGTGTTTCCTTGCAAAGGATTTCAAACAAATTGAACATTTATGCGGTTTCTCTCTGGAGTGAATTTTTTTGTGCCTATCTAAGTCACATTTCAATCTGAATGATTTTGAACACGTGATTTCACGACATTTGAAACGCAGCACTTCGGAAAGTGTTTCAGGGCAATTATTCGGCTCAGTAAAATCTTCTAACGCTTTTACAGACTTTAGATTTTCTTCTCCGCCACCATCAACAACCATCGGTGAATTTCTGCTGCTTTCAGGCAGATATCCTGTAAAAAAGTTATTTTATAAATTAATAGATAGTATTATTTGATGAAATGTGTCTACGTGAACGATTTCCTGTGTGACAACTAAATTATATGACATAAATTCCTTCATGTATGTCTGATATTCACAATTATTTTTATGATAGATATTTTACGCAATGATATAAAACAAAATGTTATTAATTCAGTAAAATTGTAAAAATGTGATAAATAATGTTCACACACATTGCATTATTTTCAAAATAAGAAAAACTAAATGTAATGTAAGTATTTATTATGTGTGTAGGAGAATGAAATTAAGTCTTACTTTCTAACTGAATAACAGGCATTTTTACACTTTTGAGTAAATCTGACGTGGACATTGTTTTCGTTTTTTGAACAACCCCTGCATTTGTTGTTGACATATCCAATTGCTCATTTGGTACGATTTCCTTGTCAGCAATGTCAACCTCTTTTGAATAAGTTTCATTGAAGGAATATTTGATGTCAATCTGATCGTTTGAATTAACAACACTATGACATTCATCTTTAGTAACATTTTCAATATCATCAGTGTCAAATAACGAATATGTGCACAAATCCTCCTTTTCTGTTTGTGAGTCTGACAGTGATTCTTTTGATACAATTTCATTTACTTCTGTTTTAACAGTCGCGTTTTCTAGGACCACAGTTGAATCACAGTCGGGATTGTTTTCGATTTTGAAACATATTCCTACTTGTGGAATAAATCTGTTGCGATTTCTCGCTTTATCATTTCTGACCAGACTTCTTCGTTCTACAACAGTTTTCGAAAAATCTAAACTGAAATTCAATATTTCCTTTTGTAGCTTTTGAACTTGCTCTTCGAGATGGGTTAATTTGCGTGCAGATTCATAACAATAACTGCAACATGACACTGGGGTTTCATTTTCGAAAGACTCAATAATGATTAAAGTGTCTAGATACGTCTTACAATTTTTTAACAGTTCTCCCTCGTTTAGTTTTGTCAACGTTATGTTGTTTTCATTATTAAAACAGATCAAACAATCCGTCTTTTGCAGCACTCCCTGTTTTTCCATTTCGTTTAATTTCTTGGTTTCTACTTTGATTCAGCCTAAATGTACAATATTGCATTCAAGTAATAAAAATCAAATTGTAAATTAGATTAATTACTATTTCAAACGGAAGGAACTCAAAATATTTTGACTTTATTTATCAACACCATACTTGTTATGCTTTTTGAACTCAATATTTTACGTAATTTCCAAGGATGATATTCGTAGTCGTAGTTTACATGTAGGCTAGCTTAAATCTACACAGGGAAACATTGACGGGGAGAAGTGCGTCACAAAATAAATAGCCTAAATGCCTGGTAGAAATTTAGGTATAAATCTAGTGTCAAGTTCAACTCTTCTTTTACACTGTGTAAATATTTTTTGCCTATTTTGCGTCCGGTAGATATCAAAATATTGAAGAAGGTTTAATTATTACTCAAGTGGTTTAAAGATTTACAAAAATATTTCGGCGAAAGACAAAAATAACCCTCTTTTCGGATGTTTTTACTGTCTTGCCCCCCAAAATGTCAATTTATTAGGTCGTACCCCATCAAAAAAAAATCATGAACACGCATCTGTCTTAAATGCTAACAAAATAAATTAATATTTTCTACATTTATATTCAGAAACATTTTGAATTGGAATACTTACGGTTCCTTAATATTTAAGACGCCATAAAATTTTCAAGCAGTATCTTGAACAAATCGGACAATCAACTTTAATTTGATATTTTCAATGGACTTTATCAATAACCATTATAATATCAGAATTATTTGAAAAATTTCCCTGTAGTTATGGAATCTAAAAGTAATTATATTACACACCCATTACAAATTCGTAGATACGCCTTGTTATGAAGTTTTGAGTTTTACTGTTTTGTTTCTATTTGGCTTTCATATAAAAATGATGTTACATTGTTTGTGAGGAAAGAGCGCTGTTGGTCTTAAAGGAAAGAATGGACTACAACCAATTCAACAAGTTTGCTGTTTATAGATTATGTGTCTGTGTAAATTATACGCAGTGGTTTTCAGATTTTTTTTATTTTTATGGTATCAAACACTTTATTAATAAGAATTATTATAACCAATAAGGATTATCAAATACTTTAGTTACATGAATGCAGTGATAGTGACAATTGAATTTTTTTGTTAACATTACAGTTACTAGCGTCAATAATGAGTCAAAGTCAATGGTGCGGGTCAACCTTCCGGGATACATATAACGGTTAACGGATATGCATTGCAAGCCAACGAAGTGATTTAATTTCGACCTTTTTTATACTCTGTGGAGTATTTTATAGCTTAAAATATTGTGTATTATGTTACACACCCGCCCAATTGTTTAACTTATTAATTACTGTAGACAACGGCCCGAATTTCCGAACTAATTGGATCTAAATGTACCTTGCATATAATACCAATACCTTACCAAAAGAATCCAGTAATTAATTGTGAAGTGAACATGCTTCCTGGTTTTTCTCGATTATTTGTAATGTAGAAAAGGGCTGAAATTTGCTTCATGTTTCAATTTTAGTTCAAGGAAGTATGAATTCTTCATCTTTTTCATCAATTTTATGTTTTCGGTTACAACGAATTTTTAAATGGGATCTTCGCGTGAAGGACATTTTACAACTTGAGCATTTGTGTGGTTTTTCTCCAGTATGAATCATTTCGTGTCTTTTTACATCACATGACCAATCGAACAATTTCGAACAAAACGAACATTTAAAAGGTTTCTTTTCGGAATGAATTTTTTCATGTTCTTTCAAGTTGTTTAATATTTTAAATGATCTTGAACAATATGAACATTTGTAAGGTTTTTTCACAGTATGAATTGTTTCGTGTGCACTAAGGCTGTGTGTCCATTTGAATGATTTGTCACAAAAAGAACATTTGAAAGGTTTCTCTGAATGAATGATTTTATGTGCTCTCAAATAGCTTGATCTGGTAAATGATTTCGCACACAAATCACATTTGTGCGGTCTCTCTCCAGAGTGAATTTTTTTATGAGCTTTCAAGTGATCCGACCTTGTGAATGATTTAGAACAAAATAAACATTTGTAAGGTCTCTCTCCAGAGTGAGTTTTGTGGTGCCTGTCTAAGTCCCATTGCCTTTTAAATGATTCTGAACACGCTATTTCACTGCATTTAAAAGGCAGTTCTTTTGGTGGTGTTTTATAATCATTAGTCGGTTCATTAGAATCATCTAAGGCTTTTTCACATTTTCTTTTTTCTTCTCCACCACGATCAACAATCTTCGTTGAATTTCTGCTTCTGCCAGGCAGATGTCCTGTAAAAACGTTTAGAAATTATAAATTAATAGGAAGGATTATTTGATTGATAAAATGTGTCTACGTTGTTATATTTCGTGCTTCGCCAATTAAAACGCAAATATAATTTTTACGATGTATATATTACTTCTTGAAACAAAACGCTACTAATCAAGCAAAATTGATATGAGAAAAAATAAACTTCGAACGCAAAAAAGCTAAACAGTCAACATGTGTTAGTGTTTGAGAATGAAATGGAGTCTTACTTTCTACTGAATAACTGAATAACCGGCATTTTCACACTTTTGAGTAAATCTGACATGGACATAGTTTTCCTTTTTTGAACCCCGTCTGCACTTGCTGTTGATATTTGCTGATTTCGTACGATTTTTTTCTTAACAGCGTCTGCCACGTT
The DNA here is from genome assembly GCA_019776165.1 of Pogonognathellus flavescens. NCBI lineage: Eukaryota > Metazoa > Arthropoda > Collembola > Entomobryomorpha > Tomoceridae > Pogonognathellus > Pogonognathellus flavescens. The sequence goes on from JABASD010006066.1 coordinate 8,441, forward strand.
TGAAAAAGTTTCATCACAAGAATATTTTATGTCAATATCATCGTTGGAATGAAGAAAGTTTTCACATTCATCTTCAGTAACATTTTCATGCTCAACTGTGTCAAACCAGGAATTTGTGACCAATTCGTCCTTTTCTTCATGTACGTCTGACGGTAGTTCCTTTAATACACTTTCATTTACTTCTCTTTTAACAATAGGATATTCAAGGACCACAATCGAATCACTATCGGGATTATTTTGAAGTGTATAACATTTTCCTATTTGTGGAATGAATTTGTTATGATTTCTGTCTTTTTCATTTTCGATGAGATTTCTTCGGTCTAAGACAGTTTTCGAAAACAATAAACTGAAATCCAATATTTCCTTTTGAAGCTTTTTAACTTGTTCTTCAAGATGTGTTAATTGACGTGCAGATTCATAACAATAACTGCAACATGACACTGGGGTTTCATTTTCGAAAGACTCAATAATGATTAAAGTGTCCAGATAAATCTTACAATTTTTTAATAGTTTTTCCCCGTTTATGTTTGTTAACGTTATGTTTTTTTCACTATTAAAACAGATCCAACAATCTCCCTTTTGTGGTGCTGCCAGTTTCGCCATTTCGTTTAATTTCTTGGTTTCTAGTTTCTACTTACTTTGATTCAGTATAAAAAATATTAAATGGGAAGAAAAATCAAACAGCGAATTTATTATTTCTACCACAGGAACTTAAAATTTTGTGACTAAATTAGCAAAACTTTGCTTTTTATGCTTTTTGAATTCAATATTTTGCGTACTTTCCAAGGATGATATTCGTATTGGTACATTGGTAGCTTACTTGCAGGTCAGCCTAAGCCTACAGCTACACAGGGAAACATTGACGAGGATTGTGTTCATATTCGTTGTTTGCTTGTAAGTTACCTCATTATAAGCCCACACTATACAATGAAGGATTGACGGGGAGAAGTGCGACACGAAACAAACAGCCTAAAGGCCTAGTATAGAAGCTATTCATCTATAACCCTTTTTTACACGGAATAACTATTTGTATAAGTATTCACATGTAAATTCGAGTTTCAAAAAACCGATTGTTTACACTTTGTAACCCCCAAACTTTTCGTGACGCTACCAAATGCCAATCCTAGTGACGCGCCTGAGTTTCATTTACGCCGATTTCCTCGATTATAAATACAATACACAATACACACTCCCAACTACCGCACTCGCTTTAGTATACCCTTTGTCCCAATAGCCACCCTGTGGGTGTTAATTCGAATAAATTTCAAAATAATATTTCCTCTCCTAACAATACTTCCCATGGTCAAAATAGTACCCCATGCATTTCGTGGTCAAGGCAAAGCATTTAAACATTATGCATTATAGTACATATCCAATGTAAAATGTAATATAGATAAGACGAGGAAAGGTAGATGATTCCAAAATTCCATAATTATTATGCGGCTAATTCTGCAGCTATTATTAAACAGCTTTGCTCCAACAGACATTGTCGCCGCAGATGAGACTGCGGAATGGTTTAACTGCTCCAGTGAATTTACAGTGACACCAAGAGGAAGCAAGGTTATGTCCATTCCATTCTAACAGCGGGTCAGCGGGCCACCACACTTTTTACAGCGTTTGGTAGAATCGTCAGAAAAAATATTATAGGAATCAAATCGAGATCTAACCGGAAGCAGGTTATGTTCAAAATTGAAAAAGAAAACCCAAACCACCCCGGTTTGGTTTTTGGACATTTCCTACTCCAGTGGAAATTGAACCAGAAATGTCATATAAATAATATTCTAGTGACAGCTATGAACGATCCTAGCTCCTATAATAAAAATAATATATATTTATCCAAAATGGGAGCGATGTGAAATATGAACCGGTTCGACATCGGACTGGCTCAAACTTAATTTATTGACTAAAATATTAAAGTGAGTATGCATTATTCTGTAATTTCTCCATGTTTGCTTTCATGACGAGTTTGACGAGATAAAAAATTAATATCCTGCGATAATAGACGTCACAAATTTTATTTGTCTACAAATAATCAATATTAATCTGAAGCTGGTAGATTTAGTATGTTTGTAAATGATAAATTATGGGGTTGTTATCAAAATTTGCATCTTTATGGTATCAAGCACTTTATTAACAAAAACTATTGCAAAAAACAAAGCTTATAAAATACTTTTGTCATATGAATTCAGTGACAACATAATCTTTATTACATGTAATGACCTCGATGAGTCAAAGTCGATAGCGTATATCGGATATACATCAATGAAATACACAAAGAAACCAACCGACGGATTTAATTGCGCCTTTTTCTCCAATCTGCAAAGTATGTTTTATATACTAAAATATTTTGTATCACGATAAACACCCATACAATTCTATAACTTGTTACCGCACAAAACTTCCCAAATAAACTCGACCTAAATGTATCATAACCACACTTGCTAGTTTGGGGTGCGGCGTACCTTTGGGTTACGGAAAATACCGTGCCGTACCCGTATCCGCACCCGTACCTTAGGGTACGGGTACGGTGC
>JABASD010006067.1:0-10970 GCA_019776165.1 Pogonognathellus flavescens
ATTTCTATTCATCCGTTCGTAAGTTATAGAGGTCACGGACGGACGGACGGACGGACGGACGGACGGACGTATTCACCATTTTTATAAAGTAGCTTCCGCTACTTAACAAGGGAGTCTCGATGAATTAACACTTGAATTACTTACGCACCATGCATATTTCCCAAAACATAAAGTTTAAATTTAAAGCAAATGGGCACTGTGATATTAATAAAGTTTTAAATCTGACAAAACGTCCCATTTTGTAATGTGAAGAGTATTATTCAGAATTCGTACTACATGTTGTTGTTGAATTGAAGTCATATACGAATGAAACCACAAAACCTTGAGTACTTAGTAAACAATAGAAATATGCTTTTCTCGACGTGAGCGTATGTATATTATTTTGTATCTTTATTGAAAGCAACAATGGCAAATTTACGATAGACTTCTGCTATTTTAAACGATAGTATTACTTAAAATTTAATTTCCTTATAATCTAAGTGATTGACATTCAATGATTGTTAAGACCAGTTTTACTATTAAAGAAGAAATGTACATAAATAAAATAAAACTGTAACGTAATTTTGACTACACTCAAGGCGAACTAAAACATTTGGTTTGTTTAAAAACCACAAACAAGCGACTTTGATGCTTTGGTAAAAATACTACATCAATGTTTCAACTTACATCCAACAAGTCGGAAAATTTATTTTCGTTCAACTATTCCCTATCAAATGTACACCTCTAAATATTAAAATCGTTTAAATCTTGCGGTCGGTAATTACACTGAACTTCTTATTTTTATAATTTGCTGTTTCAGGAAATCTATGTAGGAAATAATAATGACTCATTCAGGGATAATTCCATCAAAGTCATAACTATTGGAGTTAAAGCTGGAAGGAGCTACGATTATCTAAAAGATGGAAGAAGAATTGAGCAAACAAGAAGAGGAGTACTTCTTCAGTTTTCATTTTTTCATCCGCCAATAACATAATTTTTCGGAATATAGAATCAGGAGGGAAACGTTCCCCTGGTGAGGTTAACATGTTAATATGCCTACGACTTTAAATATTTTATTTACTAGGTATTTATTTATTAGCAATTCAGGAGTAATTTTAATGTTTATTTTTGTCCTGCATTTAACGTACCTGTTTATTTAAATATAATTATTAAAGTTTATAACGAAAATTTGTAATACTACATCATTATTTGTGGTAATATTGTTGAGTATTATCCAAAAATAAATAAATTGTTGCTCGTTATCGTTTAAAAATGTTTTGAAAATATTGTCGTATTAAATTCTAGAAAGTCAAAAAAAAAATTATTCTTTCTTTCCTTACAAATACATTTTTAATATAACTTTGTTGTAATGTTTAAAAATATAAAAAGGCATTATAAACTGCTCATTGTATTAGTCTTTTTGCAAGCAATACAGCTTTGATAGAAAAATAAAATCATTATACCCTGATACATTATTTAGTTGCGTATTAAAAAAGCCATTTTTCTTTGGACTTTTATTCTTTAATTTTTCGAATAAAAAATGTCAAATTTTAATATTCTCATATTTATCGCACTAATTTCATTGGCAAAAGGATTCAACGTGCGACGCAGTAATAAAATTGACAATGAATTGAAAACTTTTTTAAAAGTAATTTGATTTTTCAAAAAATGTATCCTTTAATGCCTAATTAATTTTAATATGTATAAGTTTTTGATAAATTTTTGTTATTTGGATTTCAGCCGAGTCTTGACGAACTGAAAGAATTGGGAAACCGCATTGAGGCACATTCTGCTCCCTTGATTGCAAAAATGAGTCCGACTGAATTGGATGAATTCAGAGCCGATTCTATAAAACTGCAATTATTTTCAGTAAAGCTGGGTTATAAATTTGGCGAAGAATTGGAAAGAGGAAGTTCTAATGAAAAACTGTCCAATGTGTTTGAAAAATTGAAGAAAGAAGAGCAATCAAAAAGTTATTCTGCCAGACTTGAGAAAAACATGGGCCGTAAAAATGTGGAAGAATTCTACGCAATTGTTAAGAAACAGCTAATGCGATTGAAGTTGCGAAAACCTTCATCAAATCAGTAATAAGGAACAACGAATACATTTATCATTACTTTACCCGAAATTAGTAATTTATGTTCACAAAATTTTGCATTTATTTTTAAGTGCGGATTTAATTATTATTTCAAATAAATCGTTATAAAAGAACCTCATTTAATAAAATATTAATCCATATTTCACCTTGCTTTGCCTCTTTGAAGTATTATTTAATATTTACAAAAATTAACAGTATATAAAGTAGAAGTTGCCGCATAAATATATTAAGATTGGATACATCTTTTTATTGAACAAATGCTAACATTATTATTACATACATCTATTTCTAAAACACTTATATAGATCTAGTACAACAACTTTGGCAAAGCCATGGGGCCATTGCGGGTGTTAATGTGTATCCCCCTTGATAATACCAATATCTGCTAACCATTTTTGAAATTTCCAGCCAAACAAGCCAAACAATTTGCCACTTTTATAGTACAACAGAAAAATGACAATCTAATCTCATTGACCACTTCATAAAACAACAATATTGCTTCCGTTGAACTGTTTATACTTTTCTCATCACACTCATCAGTTATGGTTTGGTACAAAATTGTTTAATTGCATTTAAGTAAGAGAACCAAACAATTGTTATTTCTATATAGTTATAGTAACTGTGTTAGTCTGTGTTAAAAACATAATTTAATATTGTAGTGTATATTTTTGTTCGCACTCAGCGCTAGCGTGTGTGACAGTGTAATTTAACAGAAAACAAGCAAAGTGTTTGTTCCAGCAGCACTACGTGCTCCGTTGCACCAAAAAGTCCAATAGAATGTGTATACATGATACAGTTTTGTGAGGCAAGTTGAGACACTGTCAAAAGAAGTATATTATGATATTATTAGTATGCTTAATTATTATAGTTTACTTATTGAGATCTCTTCAGATGCGCGTATGTATTTCCAAACTCCACAAGCATCATCTAAGGGAATTAATACAAAAATATCATTATTGGAATAAGCCGATTTCGCGATTACATATATGGAACTGTCACTCCATCTTATAATCGCAGAATTAAAAATGTTCTTGATAAAAGCAGGAAAGGAATAATTTAGTCAGCAAAATCGGTCACTAGGAGTCATGGAACATACAAAATAGTTATATTTGACAATGTGGTTGAGTGATTGCATGCTTTGAAACTTAGTACAATAGGGAATGAGCATCATTTTGTTTACCCGACCCGAACACTTTTAAGGGCAACAATTAAGAAAGAAACCAACCCTTTCGATTAACTTTCTAAAATTCATTCACAACTTGACTCTCCCATTAAAGCAAAATTATTCATGTGCATTTATACAGCTGAACTACTGTACAGTCAAATTAATGAAAGACTATTTTGACAAAATTAACATTGCAGAAAAATACAACGTTACGTAATCGCAATTTTTGATTATTCAAAACTCTAGGACAACAAAGTAACAATTAAAATTAATTTTACAATCCAGCTAAACTCTCAGAATAAAATAGTCTTTCATTAATTTGACTGTACAGTAGTAGAACTAGATTTTAGTAAAATATTTCATCATCAACATTTATTTTGCTTCCTTGTATTGGTAATCGCCGTTGCCAAGCGAGGCCGAAACTGCCGTGTCACCTGACCTGTAGATCACAGAACAGCTGTCATCATGTTGCTTACTAACAGAACTACATCATCCACCTGTATCATCGTTCCTCCGATAATTCAACCATCCCTTTATATTAGTCGTAACAATACTAACAAATTACCAAATATAATTATAATTAGCTAACCTCTTTTTCCATTTACTCTACAATCCATGTGAGTCACAAATATTATGAAACATGAAGAACTTTATTTCCTTGATTTGTTATTAAGTGACGAAGTTACTTTATGGAAGTGCAAAATCTGTCCGTCTGTGCGTCTGTCCGTTCTTCAACACGATAACTCAAGAACGCGACGTGGTATTTTCACTAAATTTGATACACGTACTAATGAGGAAATATGTAAAGCTATTTTCGAAGATGGGGTCAATCGGTAACTCTTTCATGACTTTTGACATTTTAAAAATACAACTGTTTTAGCACAGCCTCAAATAAAGAATGCATTGTAATTACTGCTATGCGACTTCCACTTATGTTTGAAAATGAAACCGACCAGCTTTTGAATTTGAGGACCCCCATAATGTTCTAACATTACGAGAGATGACAATTTATGTTTTTAATACATGCAGCTAACACAGTGTCAAAAACGACATGCTGATGTCGTTATAAATGTGTCCGTATCATAATTCACAATACAGATTCACTGTTGCCTTCGTCACTTTCTTCCACCGTTGCAAATGGTTTATTTATAATTTAAATTAAATATGCTCAATTTAGGTGGCAATGTTAGGCATTAATTTCAAAGTAAGGAAATTCTGTAGTACGTACTTGCGTTGCAAATAATTACTAAATGCAGTTTCGTCATTAATCTTACAGCGTAACAGTTGAACAGGGAATTTCGATGGCAATTGACCAACCATTAAGCAGCCTCTTATTTTTACGATCCGCAATGAAACTTGCATGCGAATACGTTTTGTGTCTATCCGTCTGTCGATCCACGTCACATTTACGGACTAATATTTATGATTAGTTTGGGATCAATAATTCAAACTTGATACAACGTATGCAATAGTATATTTGAAGGCAAACTAGTCAATATTTAAAATGCTTAATTGACCAACTCCTTCACGATCTTAGATACAATCCATGTTTTTTATACAATAACATGTAAATATGGTGCCGCAAGAATCGAAGGTGAGTAATTTTGTCTGTAAGAAAGTATTGTACTGTTAATTTATGAAAATAAAACCGTGAATATCAAATATTCAGGCATTCACATTGACATAATCACAGGCTATCAAGAGGCTTCACCATTGTGATATCCATTTAATGGTGTATCATCGCAAGGACTGAAAAAAGGACTTGCCATAAAGCCATTTCGATATTCCAAAAATAATAAGTGATTTGACAAATATTTGCAAAGCTCATATTTTTATTCTGAGCTTTCCTCTCCAAATTTTGTTTACATTTACATTTTATTACTGCTTCACCATAGTATACATATTGCTCTATTTCTTATGAATTATGAAATCTAATGAAATGAAACAACAGCTTGTTTGTAATTCAGATTGTGCTTACTGACTTACTAAGCATGTTAACTCGTTTTGGTATCAAAGGATATTTTTATTTAATTTTAGGTCGCATAAAGGGCAATAAACGGAGTATAGCAAGTATTAAAAAGTGTAACTGTTACCAGTAGTTGGCACTCCTATTTATTTCAGTAAAGTCAGAAAAGGCAAGAGCACAACTATCAACATAATTAAACTGTCAAAAAGTGGAGATAAAAAAATAAAAAATTTAATTATTCGCATTTAAGAATATTATTATTTAGCAGGTTCATTTTCAACAACACAGTCCAAATAGTTCCTCATATGGATTTTCCATGGTTTCTTTATGGGTTGTTTGCCATGCTTGGCATTGCATTGGTGAGATATTATCATATTGGATTACTTTTATATTCAAACTTTCATGATGCTTTGTATTGTTTTTAGTTTTTATGAGGTATTGTTCATGCACATTTATTGAATTACTCTTGGAATGAGTGTACACTTAAATCGCAGTTGGGGCTGACGTACATTTTATTAACTCTGATTTCTTTTTAAAAGTTTAATTTTTCGTATTTAGAAATATAACTTTTAGTAGGTTCTTTTTCAAGAACAGAGTTCAAATTAATGAGGAAAATGAGGATCCTCATTTTCCTCATTATAATATTCCATGGTTTTGTTTATTTATTTTTTGAGATTGGTATGACATTGGTGAGATATTATCATTTTGGAACATTATTAAAAACCTTTCATGAACGTTTGTATTGTTTTTGGTTATTATAAAATATTGTTAATATACATTTATGGTATTTATTGCTCTTGGACTGTGTATAAACTGGAATAAGTTGGACCTGACATAAGTTTTATTAACTCTGATATTGTAGGCAGTGATTATATATGCTGCGGTGAATCTATGTTGCCCGTGTATTGTGTGCAACAATTTTGGTAGTAGAAATAATATTGCTGGTATTGAAAATGAAATGGGCTCTGCTGGAGAAGGTGACTCTGCCGGAGGAGATCTTCCGTCATATGAGAACTCTGGCGGAGGAGATCCTCCGCCATATGAGACTTTGGCGTAGGAGAAACTTTTGGCCGAAGTAGTGACTGAATAATAACAATCATCGCAACACCATTGGAAACGAAAATTAAATGGGAAATATCAAATCTAACAGTAATGGATGGGCGTAAACAGTGCAGTTGAACCAGTTAAAACCCGGTGTAATCAACAATGTAGCTTCGTAATATTTAAAAAAAATTGTTTAGGCTTATTTTGAAAACGTACCTGTAATTTGACTTGAATTTCATATTAAAATTAGCGTTTGAATTGCTCCAAGGCGTTCGTTCCAAGTATCTTATTCTAAACGTTTCGTCGGAGCTAATATAGTTATTTTAATTTTCATAATTTGAATAACCCATTAAAATTATAAAACTTATGCGCTCCATAATTATGTAATTGCTTGCGATATTTTTCATTATTACAGTTATGGTGCACAGCACCTCTTAAACAGACTTTAATTCAATTTTGTGTTCCCCTTGAGACTTCGTCGAGTAACCACATAAGTTATATATGTGGTGATTTTTCGGAATTGTTTTTAATTATTGTGCTGCTGTTTATTGTGATCTGAAGATAAAAATTTTACGAGTGTGACCGGGGATACCTACGTGTGGCTAGATGCTTATTAGTGCGAGAAAGTGCCAACTCCTTACAGAAATAAATTGGTTTCTTAGGAAGTTCAATCCCAAAAATCAAAATTTGGAAGATGGCTGTCTCTCGTTGTTGGCAAGAATCTTAATAGGTGAGGATTAAAATAGTTAAATGACGCTATCTCGGACAAGAAGCTACACTGCCTACTTCAACTGTGCGTTGTGTTGGGTATTTACCATTCTCTCAGGCTCGATGTCCTATTTTGAAGGTTTATGATGATTACCATCGTCCGGTCTGCGCCTTGGTATGTCGCTTTTCTGGCGAACGAATGTCAGACGAAGCTATTTTCCATCGATATCGAGACGACTCATCTCCATGTTTAATCCTAGCTCGTGAAGACCCTACCAACTTGAAGACAACAGAATATTGTAAACGCAAACAGTGTGCACAAATCAAAAATCCACTCACCTCTACACAGTCAGTCACTCTGGAAAAGTTCAACATCTAAAAATTAATAGTCTCAAGTGGGGACTCCCCATATGAAAGATTATGTCCGGTAATGTATGTGCATTAATTACGATAACCTACATATCTGCATACCTGTATATTTAGCTTAACCAAATTTTGCTGATGTTATGTTAGAAAATGCGTGATAATTTTCAAAACATTTGATTTTGATTGGAAATATGAAAATTTAATAAGTATTCAGTAGCCAAACCTTTCTACTGTCAGATGATTTCTGGGTGCAGATAATTCTGAAATGCTCAAATTTTTGTATTCATTTGTCAAAACGAATACTGCCAAAACCCAAGATCCATAAATAAAATAGATCGCGGTTAGTTGTTTAGAATTCGAACCAATTTCATCTCCTTGATCCAACAAAATCACAAATGGGATGAAACTCGTTTTCAATTTTCGTATTTTCAGCACGATTTGTAGCAAACAGTTAACTGATAAGCAACCTATAAGAGTTCCTAACCAAGTGGGCCAATCGAAACAGGCAAGGTAAGGCAGAAATGAAATATTTTCCAACCCTTTACTTCCATCACATGTAACGAATTTCCAAGACTCCAAAGTAGTGATGAAAAAACTTGATTCTGGCATATTGTATTTGATTACTGGTAAAAACTCAAAAAATTGAATTGGTGGATCGTAATCAAATGGTGAACAAAAATTACTTTCATTGAGTGCAATCAAGCCAAGTAGGGGAACATCTGGTTCGCATTTCTTGGTATGACAAATTTTAAAATTAACTGTTTTTGGTATTTTATTGTATTTTGCTGCTTCATTGAGACCATCAAAAGCTCTTTCATTATTTATATTCCACTGAATTTTCTTAGCATTCATTTCGCTTTTCTTCCTCATTCGTAATCTAAGGATCGTCTTGTGTACGAATTTCAGTTCAAAGTCGTCATGTCCAGATTTTTACAATCCCCATTATTGTCGTATTTACAGTAATTACTAATATAAATCTGTGTGGAATTTATTTCTATAGATAATACAATCAGTGTAAAGCGCAAATCGCGAACAGGATATATAGTTCCACACAATATCCTTAGTGCCTCCCCCATCCATTTATTTAAAAGTTGCTGATTCCGTTCAATATTTATTTCAAAGATCATTAAATTTATTTCAGGACGATACATTGGAAATTCAGTAGATTCATAATCCCACTGTTGCCAAAACCAGAAATTGGAGTTTGGGAAAACGAAATATATCTTTTCAGAAATTCTTTCATGTCGATAAGCAGATAGAGGAAACAAGAAAAAATTAATTTCGCATTGCCACGAAGTAAACAAGGATGGATATTCAATTAAATTAATTTTGTCCTTAAGTGATGCGATTGATTTCGTCGTCCACTGGGACTTTCCATACGTATTTTCTTTCACTGAAGAGTTTCCAAGAACAACAGGATATTTAAATTCTCTGAAGTCTGTTACCAAATTATCGAAAAATGCAATATTGATAAAACAATTGCTGAACGGAAAAGTAAGAATTCAAATCCAGAAGATCGTTTTTTATCACTTCGACAGTAATTCAACAGCAGAATATATGTAAACACTCCAAGGCTCTTAAACATTTTTCAGGTAGTCCCTAATTTATTTTTAACTCAAAATGGAAAACAATTGGAAACTGCAACGACACATACATTGAAGATTACGAACATTACAGTTTAATCAACTTCAATTTGGCCGAATATCATTCTTTTGAAGCCACATTGGCAGATAACGTAAACATTAGTAAAATTCTTAATATTGTTTCTATATTACGAAATGAATGAAATGCACGTTTTTGTACAATCGTTTTAAAACGTGTATAGGTTTACTTTCATTAAGGTCCTCTATCTTTTAGTGTGAACGGAATTAAGGTGGATTTAATGCTTCTTTAACCTATCTTGAAGAAATTTAAAGCTATATTTGAAAGTTTTTTTCCTGGTTTTCAATTTTGTGTTTTTCCCGCTTTTGGTTGACCCACTTTCAAAACCTTTGCTACCTATTCTATGAATTTTCAGATGGATTTACAAAATGAAATTATATTCGATTTAAAAATATTTTACATTCCTTACTCAAAAAATTATGCGTTTTGAGTTTGGAATGGAATGGAATAAGTACGTGTGGAAGTAAAATATTCAAGAATTACTTTCTGACTTTGTGTTTCACTTTGTCTATGTGCTGGCTAAATTGTTATACAGGACACTGTTAAAACTTTTCTACACTGTTTCGTACTATAAAAATGTTATTAACACATTATGTGACTTTGTTTTATTTTTGTGGGCCACCAACATTCGTGGCCATGGTGGTATCCATCACCTGGAACCATAGGCGCTACGGGCCTGGTGATAACGGCGTTATCTCATAAACATTATGGTTGAAACAATACTATCCCTCAGCTACTAATAGCGGCGCTTCGATAATTCTTTCATGTGAATAAATAATCGACACTCGCGCAGCCAGAATTATGTGAAGATTTCGATGACGTTTAGTTGTTTTTTAACTGAATTTAATTTAACCTTCTGATCATACAGTGTCAACAGAAATAGCCCACCCTGATAATATTATCACTTTACTGAAACCACTATTATATGCTCTGTCTATATCATGTTGTGAAACCAAACCAGTAGTATATATTAATGACATTGCAATTCACCTTAAGTTACTCTAGAATCGTAATTTAATAAGAGATTTAATAGGAGTCTATTAAAGCCCAAGTGTCAAACAATTATAAACGCTACTACATGCGGGAAAGGAACTTACGATGAAGAAGCTAGACTTTTTTAAAACCATGTTATATAAAATGAACTGTAAATGTTTATACTCTATGCTAAGATACCAGAGTAGATGATTGAATTATTTAGTGAAAGACAGGCTGATGGTTTGAGTGTTTAAATATGTTGCTAACCTCTCACAAGTCAACGCTTCAATTTGGTTTAATAAACGAAAAACAATACACTTTATGGATTATTAAGCCTACACTTTCCTACCACAAATATATATAACGATATAAAGTAAAACGTAGTGATTATTTGGCTTATGCATGCCGACAAATAATCGCTTAGGGATCCAAGCTAGGTTTGTGTTTCTAGGAAAGTTCAACCACCTAAAATGAATATTAATTGCAGCGACAAATGCTATACAAATAACTATCTCAGTTTAAATCGACTGAAAAGACGACTCTTCATCCAATCAGGTAGAACTAAGTTTTATAACCTACATAAAGGTTGAAGCAGTCCCACGTGGTTTACAATATCCAGTTCTCAGGGCCGTAACAAGGCATGGCCCGGCCGGGAGGAAAGTCAAACAAAAATTATTGGCCCGGCCCCTCTAATAAGCCGATTGTATACAATAAAACTTGTATTTTTCTCTGCAGTTATTGGCTTTATGTCTCTAAAAATTGATTTTAATTAATCAAGAGAAAAATGTTAGGAAGAGAAAAGCTAATAAAACTATTCATTTAGTGGTGCATTTTTTTTTATGAAATGAAGTCGAAAATTTAGCAGTTTTAAACCAATCAATTATCATGATGCAATAGGAATAGCACATAGCCAAGGCAGCTTGGCTATGTGGAAAAGGCGCCGCCTCTGAAACGCAAGGTCTTGGGTTCGAATCCTAGGCCAGGCTGTCGGTTGGATCTTGGCTCGG
>JABASD010006068.1:0-10962 GCA_019776165.1 Pogonognathellus flavescens
CCCCCCCCCCTAGATACGCCCTTGTGATATTCTTTTAATAATACCAAAATTTAAAATAAAAGTCACCTTAATAATATTGTATCTTGAAAAATCTCCTCCAGCATGGCTATTATTGTACTTGTAGGTTCGTATGGTACTTTGCATTTGCTTCTCAATTATTATATACTTGTAGTAGTAATTTGGGAGCTCCACAAGCAGCGTTTCGCCCAGTGAGATCGTTGTTGCATTCATGTTATCGGATAAATAAATCCCACGTCGTAGTTCTGTCAAAATATTAAACATGGAATAGAATATATGAAAACACGAAATCAGACATTCAATAAAAGTCAAACTGATTAAACTTTAAATCGTTGGTCATTGAGTGAACAATAACAACACGTCTACTGGGGCTTGATAATTATAAAGATTGACTACATGACTTTGTACAAATGAGTAATACGCCTATGCCTATATAAACTATACTACTATTGCAATTGAAGAGAAATAAGTACCTAAATAAGTAAATTAGTGCCCTTTTTATTTTTCTTAACGTATTTTCCTTTACATTTCCTTTTTATTTTCCTTAACATACTTTCCTCAACATGTCCTTAATATATTTCCCTTGACATTGTGAAATACAGTTAATTGTCACATTGTATATAGGTAAATAGGTATCTATTTTATGTAAACCATAAATTAGTAATCTGAACCCGGATCTCTCCCTGGTTTACAATTAAAACTAATTAATATTAATTTGTGTAATATTTTCCGATTTTGACAAAAAGAGCTGCATTTATAATATATTATATTATATATTAAAAATATTTATTATTATTACCTATAAGTTTCCGTTGTAGCAGGGACCTGGAGAAACATACAATAAGACGGACTCCGAAATGACCCCGACAACAAAAACTGACTAAAATAAAAATAATAAAACTAAAATTACGAAGAAGCTGCAAAGTTCAAGACGACTAATTAAATTAATAAAGAACGTGGCAGCTTCAAGTTCCCGGTAAGTTTTATCTTTCCAGGAACCTTGAGTAAGGGAAAGAATATGCAAAAGGTCATTCTCCCGCAAGTATGCGGAAATGCACATTTGCAAAGTACCTAGCTACTAGCTGTGTAATTGATACATAGGTAAGTCAGACAATACGACTGCATATATTCTCACTCTCATTACTGTCTCCAGCTAATTAGCTGGAGAAGCATCACAAAGCCCCATACCGCTTAACTCACTTATTCCCATGAATTATTGAAAAACAATTATTTTGTTACAATAATTTCGAATTTTTAGCAAGTTATTTCCCAGCAGAAATTATAATTAATATTATAACGTAATTATTAAGTTAGATAAATCTAAAAACTTTAACTTACGTTATGTCGAAAAGCCAACAGAATGAATAGATAAGCGTAGTACTCTCTGAGACATACAACATAGTATTATTAAATCATGCACATCAGACAAGAACCTCAACGATAAAATAACTTTCAACTATTTTAACGAGCGATAAAAAGATATAAAGTTCAACATGCATTTAATCCTTAGTCAGGGAGTTGATAACGGAACAAAAACATTGAAACAAATTGTTTTTATCAAATTAAATGTCAATCATAACTGAATGATTTATTTTTGAAGTTTTAAAATCAGTTGCAAGAAACAAACTAAATGATATTCAAACTTCAGGTGTACATTGTTAGATTATGATTTATGAAATCAATCTTCCCCTAGCTCTTCTGTTGAAAGAGTGAATTTAGTAAAGATTAATTAATTCATTGAAGACATAATGTAGCATATAATTGCCACGACATATTATTATACATACTTACTACGCCTACTTCCTACAGCATGTGCTTACGTATCATAAACATATATCTATAAAGTTATACATATATCTATAAACCTATGTGTTATTATATTATTTCTTCTAACATGCGTACTAACGTACTTAATATAATTTTGTTAAAATGATTATAGATTTGCAATTTTGACATGCAATAACCAAACAATGAAAGAAAAGTGAATATAACTGCACGATAATGAATAATACAATAAGTTATATCGTGAGTCTGAATATTTAAAGGTTTTTGTTTGTAGAAACGAATGGCTTTTACGACTTATTATACCATTTATTCATTCAATTGCACGTGGCCTCATACAGATTTATCATTCTCATCTAGAATATCTCTTATTCTCATATCACAGACAATTTGGTCAGTCTCCCAATAAATTTTAATTTTCCTTATACTGCTTTTGGAATCATTATTAAGTACGAATTATTCCAGTAGTCTATCCTATACATTGCACAAAAGTGACTAGTTAAATATATTAGGCGTAATCATCATGACAGAAATTTCCAGACATGCAAGTCAGAACACAATTTTGAAGACAATTCAAAGGAATGAGATCTGGCTTGTTGTTTTCGCTATTGTCTAATTCCAACAGAGCCGATAAAATCTCAGTAAACGTGCACTCATCCACTTTAAATGACTGAATCACCTCACCACCAAAATCAGAAATGAATCTCAGACTTTGGAAAACCTTCTTCCAGTTAAGTTCATCACCAGGAATAACAAATTTCATGACATTCTAAAATAAAAACGTAAAAGCAGTTAACTATACAATCAGGAAATATAATACGTACGCACGTAATAAATGTATAATTCTTAATTATGAAAAACGAATTAATTTATACTTACGTCATATGTTTCCTTGAATATAACATTTTCAACGTGATCTTCAAGAACCTCTCTCAGTAAATACAGACCTTCCACATCTTGAGGATTGTCTTTGTAATAATAGCGATTCAAATATAAAGTGAGTACAAATCCCTTTACGAATTGCGCCTTAATACTTTTAGCATCTCCGATGAATTCCAAAACTCCATTTACCAAAAGACCGACACGTTCACAGAGAGCTTCACATTCTTCAACATTGTTCGAAGTAATTAACACAGGATTCCATTCTTGTTGATATTTCTTGATAGTTCTCCATAAAGCTTGACAGTCCGTTGCATCCACAGCAGATGAAGGTTCGTCGATTACTAACAAACTTGAAAGTCCAACTAAAGCCACAGCAATGCTTGTGAGACGTTTCTTGCTTTTACTCAAATTTTTGATACGACGATCCGCGTAATTTTCTAAGTCTATGCGTATACAAGAAAAAGTTACTTTGAATTCAACATGGTATACTATATGATTACCAACAATGATGTAAAAAATTTGTTAAGGTACCTAGTGAAACAAGCCATTTGGAGCATTCGGAATGCAAGTTAACACTTTTGACTCCTCTGAGCATTCCATACAACATCAAAAGTTCTCGGCCAGTCAAATCTTCCAAAACAGCTATATTGTGAGGACAGTAGCCGATATTGGACATGTACTGCAATATTATTAATAGAAATAGAATTAATAATTAATAACATTAATATAATTATATATTTTTATGTTTTCCTTACATTCATTCTACCATCCAACAGACTGTCATCGTAGATGTAAACGTTTCCAACTGTTGGAATTTCTTCTCCTGTGATTATTTTGAGCAATGAGGATTTTCCAGCGCCGTCTAATCCTAACATTGCTAGACAGTTTCCTCTATGAACGCTGCAAGAAACATTTGACAAAGCAGCAATCGGTCCATAATTTTTTGAAATTCCATCCACAATTATTCCGTCAATTCCAATCTCCATGTTCCCTAAAGATTAATCAACTAAATTAAATCTAAAGATTTCCCACACAATATCTGAGAAAGTAATCATGAACTAATCTCAAATACCTTTAGCCATAACAGTTTTCACCACATTTCTTTCTTTCAAAGCACTATCGTCCATGAACTCTTCGTATCTTGCAAATGCTTCAGCAGGAGCCCCCATGAAAAATCTATGCAGTCTCTTGAAAACCAGCAAGTCTTCCATTATCAAAAAGAAAAAGTATATCACAGAGACCCCCAACATAACATAAATGTCTTGCAGTATTGTGTAATCAGTAAAACGAGCATTTCCACTGCTGTAGAAAAAGGAAGTTGTTTGGAAGCAGCTTGAGCTTTTCTTGCAATTACCTTGTAAAATATGAACAGCATACATCACAAACACTTTTTATATAATTCAGAATATTTAATGTATTAATTGACAAAATTAACGAATTTTCATTCATTCATTCAACTTACGGCAGCATAAATGCGCAGGCAATTCTTTTAACAGATCATTATTCGAATTACAGACAGTTTTTAAAACCGCTTTAGAGACTCTGTTGCAAGGGCTATTCATTATGACGACTTTAGAATATGTGTAAAGAGCATGAACTGTCAAAGGAATCGGAAACGGTGCTGTCAGCCAATAAAACAAAACAGTAAGGCCGTCGGAAACTCCGTCGTGAGCTGTGTATACCATATAACTTCCAAGTCCTATAAAAGCACGTATTTATAATATAATGTCAGCATTTGTAAGTAAAAACTTAAACTGTGACTTACCAGCGAAAACTTGAAACATGTTAAACCAACTGAATCCTACTACAGAATGTTTTATAACGTGATTGACGAAATAAGTAAAACCCAAGCACATGAATCCACCAATGTACAATATCAAAAACAGAGCAGCTACACACAGATAAAATTAAACGTGAGTTAGTACCACTAAAATTAAAATTGGAAGTTTCATTTCTCCACACTGACGGGATTTACATACTTTCTCCGTAATTAGAAGTGAAAAGATATCTATCTTCAACCACCATAACCATTATCATTGAGATAACGCTGAAAACAGCGATGTATATTCCGTCGTACACGTAGTAAGACATCCAGAATGTGCAAGGGTTTATCCCCGACATCATCTGCAGATGATGACTCTGTACACAAAGGAAATACACAAACATAAGCAACAAATTAACTAACCAAATTTTTAAATTAATATATCAATTAACTAAATAAAGAATTGTAGTTAAAATCCGATTTATTCTTACTCCGGATAACCTTTCTTTAAAAGGTTTAACAGAAACAAAAGCACAGATTACGGCCAATGCAAATGAGAAATAGAAGGTCAAGGACATGGCTATTGTGGTAAGGCCTTCCTTTCCTACGTCGTCCAAAGGGTTCTAAATTAATACACAAAAAGTAGCACTTTAAATCTGTCTGGAATAAAATCAAAGACGTCGTTACGAAATTACTTACAGTAGAGCCATTGTTCAAAGGATGATTTGAAATTGAAATTCGACGACTTGTAGAGGAGTCCATCAATTTTAACAATGCATTAGAAACCAAATTTACTGACATTGGTGCAGCATGATGGGGCACGGTAGAAAACATGGCTGTTATCACATCTCCATGCTGTTTTAGTCCAACGATGCATTGTCGACTGTATTTATGATAGTCCTTTATTCCGATTTCCAAAATAGTTTTGCTCACTTTCTGTGAAGGTACGAATTCTCCCGTCTGAACAGTTTTCTCGTAGAAATATGCGATATTTTTGTCTTCAGCAGCGTACACTGTCACAGGTGCTTTGTAACTTGGAAAGTGGAGATTAGCTTCACTAAAATGCTCTTTATTGTCATTTTGAAAACCGAGGTTTGCTCCGACAATGCCTGATGTTATTAGCAGCAAGGGAATAAAAAACTGCAAAAAAATATTTAAGTAAGATTGAAGCCAACTGTGAAAAACCTTAAAGTACATCAAAGACGTAAACTTTTAAAACGGTTAAATACTTATACTTAAAAGTAAGAATAATGTTAATTATTTTAAGACTGACTGACCTGAAAAAGAATGCAGAATGTATTGGAGGTTGTTAGTATATGTAGTTTCTTCATCAAGGCTGAAAATCTTGCAAAGACCAATCGACATCCAGTCTGTTGTTTCTCTATTGACAATTCTTCGGTAACGTTGAGTTTTGCATGACGCTCTTCCAGAACGCAATCCTCTGTCTCTTTACTCCATTTAAATAATGAGTTAAGTTCTAGCTGCTTTTTCCATTCATCTTCCCCCTCCATCATTTCTAACTGAAACAAAATTTCATGTCGGATGTATGATTCAATATTTTCGGGTTTATCTCCATCAATCTGCCAACCACTGCTATTAAAACGATTTGGGTCCAATTTCTTTAATCTGCCTCGAGCGGATGAAATAGTTGACAATTTCAAACGATGTAATTCTTGCTTCCTTTTGTTTGCTGTTTCAGCATTTGATGGGACGGCAGTTTCCGGTTCAGTAAATAACACTGGACCACCACTGATGCTGTGAATCAACACAATAAATGGTTTAATGGTATCCTGAAATAAATATGAAATAATGCTTTCACAGTAGGTACATGCTTTACCTGTCAAAACTTTCTTCAATGGCCTGCCGCCTAATGCTGATTTCATTTATATGTAAAATCCACTGCTCTTCTTTTAAGTTGTCAAATATCTCCGCAAGCAGATCAAAGTAGCGGTCTGGAACGGAAATGATTATCACTTCGCCTTCCTTATCAAGACGACGGGTTTTAAAATCATATGATGGAATATTTCGTTGGATCCATCCTAACAAACTATTAACCCCTTTCTCTCCGATATTAAATTTGATAATGAGCAAATTTCCTACAAAGAATAAAATTAAAAAACATGTCATTATTTCCAAAGCGTGATAGCAAGCAAACCAATAATACTGCAGGAAAATATGTACGGAATTATTATATAAAATTACATTAGTAATTGTAATCAACATCAAACTTTTACTAAATGTACGCTTGATTTTTTTTAATCATTACTAACCAAAACAAGATTTTAAGTAACTTGGGGATCCGAAACATTGAAGTCGACCACGACAAAGTATCCCAACACGAGTGGAAAACATCTGAGCCTCTTCATATGACGACGTCGTAAAAATAACAGCTCTCTTTTGCTTTTTCAATTCCTAGACCAAACAAAATTCAAAACTCTTAGCTGTTGCACTATACTACAGAGAATTGAAAAGACAGACGAGGGCACCGCATTAAATTGGCATTTCTTACTCTTAGAACGTTAAAAATAGCTCTCTTCGTTGTAACATCCACAGTTCCGAATGGGTCGTCAAGTAAAACAATCTACAAAACAATATTTCGAAAAATATAACTCAAGAAATAGTAAAGGTAATAAATTGTTTTATTTTATTGTGAAGAGAGTATTTGTGTGAAACCTTTGGATTTCCGCAGGCAGCCACAGCTACGCTAACTCGTCTTTTGATATCAGATGGCAAATCTTTTACGGCAGTTTTAGAAAAACTTTTTATGTCTAGTAAACGCATCAATCTTTTAGCATCCTGTCCAGCTTCATTATGATTCATTCCTTTCAGCTATTATATTCAAAACATAGCAAAAGCGTTAAGAAGTGAAAAATGATTTTATATAAAATATGAAATTATTGATTTGTAATCAAATTACCCAAGCAAACATAATGACGTGTTCTGAGACCGTTAATTCATCAAAAAGCATATTGGTCTGTGGACAGACTCCAATATTTCGTCTTGATTCCATCAAATATTCGCTAATATCATATGTGTTGACGTACACCTTACCGTTTTCCAACTGGAGCATTCCTATATAAAAAATTACATTAAATATTGTACAAATGACACATTAAAATGTAAGCTTGTTATGATACCTACCTGTGATAGTATTGAATAGAGTTGTCTTTCCAGACCCAGCTCTACCGAAAATTGCCGTTATTTCATTTGGATGAAAGTCACATGTGAATGACTGCATAACCTTTTTACCGTGTATTTCTTTATACAGATTTTTTATAATGACACTAGCCTCGGGATCGTGTTCAAATGTTTCAAATGCTATACCCTCCTGCATTTTCCTGAGTTTTCCTTCTTCGTCCATCATATCCAGTCTTCGAAATACTACCCTTCTCAGCTTTTCCATTTTTTGATCCCTGCTAAATTCTGAAGAAATCTTGTCATTCAGATTGTTTTTGTCCGGCTTACAGGTAAACAAGTCATTCCCACCAACGAAATAATTTTCATTCCAGAATGCTTTCAGTGAATTCTTCTTCAGCTCTCTTTCTTTCATTTTTTTCGTTTTAGGCAAAGAGCATTTCTTGAAACAAGGAAAAAGCGACGAGTCCCACACCTAAATGCCACAAAAATTATATTAAAGTATGAATAGGTAAGTGTTCAAGTGTTGTATAACAAGGAATAAAGTATGAACTATTATAACCAATTACATCATATAGCAATTTAAAGGGAGATTTTAATTCCAATTCGTCTTCTGTTGAGCGACTCACAAAAGCGGTCAAAGCAATAAATAGAAAACTGCTAAAAAATTGCATAACCAATAAAATGGATATACAAAGCGAGTCAGCTTCATTTGGGTAGTCAAAAGTATTTGCCCATTGTGCTCCCACACCTTTAAATAGAAAAATGATAAATTGTGTTATTCATTTAAGTGACACCCACTACACCATGTAAGTAAAAGTGTGCAATTAAGTCAAATACCCTGAGATTCCCAGTTAGTTATGACGGAAAAGCACCAGTACAAATTAATAGTTGGCAAAATGGAGACCAGCATTTGATCTTCTAAATACTCGTGTTCTGTTCCAATTAAAACTGCCGGTATGATTAGAGTTGATATCCATACAAGGAATCCTAAAGACTTTATATGAGCAGCTGAAAAAATTATATTAATTTAAATTGCATTCCAGTAATAGAAAAACAGAAAATCTCAAACAATGTAGAACCACAAGCATTTAAAAACAAGTATGCATTCACATGATTTGAAGAAGGACGACAGGAAAAAGCAGAAGCATATTGATGATTGCGTAAAAGAAAACATTATAAACCACATCAATGATGGTGATGACGTGGCTAATACAGGTTCCTCTCCCGAAATGTTCATAGTTAGTGCAGGAACAATCACAGACACTGATATTGCTGAAGTTATAAAAAGATTCAAATACCATCCAATCCAGTAGCCCCAGTTACTAATTCCCAGCATGGTTAACAAACTCTAAAAAAATTATTGCAATTCTTAGCAATCGCAATTTGAAATGCTTGTAAATAATGATCTGTGAATTGCTTCTGTACTTTAACGCCATTTTCAGTTTCTTCAACAATTTCAGTCAATGCCAGAACGAGCATGAGTCCAAATCCAATAACAATTGTTGCGGGCAAAACTGTTGAAACTACAGCTGTGAAACTGTGCTTGCTCATAAAAGTGTATGCGGGAAACGGAAATCCCTTAGCTTCAATGGAATATGGAACCGACTTATTAAAAATCAACTCCATGAAAGAAACATCAATCATTAGTTGAACACCCAAGAATCCGCTCGTTTCATATTCTTTAAACTCTGAAACCAAATATTGAAAAGTTGTTTACATGTTTTGTATCGAAGTGTAAGACGAGATTAAAATCTGGATATAAGCATAATGAAATAGTTCAACTTTAGATATAATATTTATTAAAATACACATACGCTTTCCTGGTCCAGCATCCTTCATTTCTGGAAAAAGTCTCCCAGTTAGAAACTTGGAATTCACCATTCTTAACTTGTAAACTAAATGATCCTCTGGATTGGTCTTGGATTTTGATGGAAATATTACAGCTCCCATAAGTATAATTGTGCCTGTAGCATTTGGAATGGAATTTGCTAATTTTGAATTATATCCTTCTATTTCTAATTCCGAATTGAAACTCTTCAGTTCTAGAGATACACAAAACACAACGGTCATATTGAAGTCTTCAGGGCACAAACAAAAGCAATATGCATAAAAATACTTACACCATGAATTAAGATCATTAGAAAATGATAATTTCAGAATTAAAATATAAACAAACCAATATTTACTCCTTTGGATTGCATTCCATCCTTTACTCTTAACATCAGACTGTCATAAAATGTGTTATTCGATGGAGAATAAGCCAAAACGGTTGTTGATGTTTCACTGTTGCAGCTATCGGTGCACAGCTGTACCAGTAAACCCTGAAAAATCCATAAAAATTTGATTATAATGAAAAATGATTATAAAATCTTAATCCAATCAAAATGACTCTAAACAACAAATGTCAAAAGTTGAAGTTGATTAGATTTAGGTAGCTAACACATTTTTTTACCTTAATGTCGTATGATGCAAAACTTGTTTCGCTTTTAACTGAATTACGGACATTGGTGTCAGTTTTCATTACCGTTTTCACAGTGACAACTAGAAGTACTAATATCACCGGTGCTAAAATCTCAAAAGCAGTACGAATCCAGTGATGTTTTCGGCACCTCCACGATTTCCATAAAATGGCAACAGCCATTCGATACACATACTGTGCACTCGCCATTTTTCACAAACCAGCAACTAATAAAACCTTCCTACGAATAGTTGACAGCAGTTATTTCACCTGTATAGTATTGACAATAATGTCAGAAAAACTTCTTTCTGATAATTTTTGACTTGGGAAATTATTTCTGATGATTTTTGACTTTTCACTGATTCACTGTTTACTTTGTGGCACAGTTAAGTTTATATTTGCCTCGATCTTGCAATGGCTGTCATGGCAAGGTAAATGTGCAAGTTCAAGCTGAGCTTGACTGTCAAAGTGTCAAGACTGTCTACACTTTTATTTTCATTTTACCCCGCCTTTGAGCTTCGTATTACTATTTTATTTATTCCAATTTTTCCAATACCCATTTCATATTGTTATGAATCGAATTATGAATTGCATGGAGCACTTCAGCGTTCAACAAAAAATATAATAAAAGTCATAAAAACTGTAATACTTATTATGCTACACAAAAATGAAGTACTTGGGTGTCCAGTAAAAAATGCGACAATTAAAATTACTCATTTATTTTTGCAGTTCATAATAAATGTATATTGTGTGTATGGGTGTTGACATTTATTTCAAGCGAAAAGTATGGTGTCGGGTTTTGAGTTAGGGGCACTATCGGATAGAGCGTAAAAAACTACGTCTGGGAGTGATCTTTCCCCTGGGGGTCATACACAAGGACGTACCGAGAGGGGGGGCACTGGGGGCACGTTCCCCCCCCCCA
>JABASD010006069.1:0-10961 GCA_019776165.1 Pogonognathellus flavescens
CTCAGAAAATGTTGAATTCAGGGTCCCTACACATTGGTAATACCTTGGAAGAAGCTCTTTAGAAAGCGAAACATTCAGATATACTCCGGGTGAGTAAGAATCCGAAGTTATATTTTCAACTATCCATTTGGAGTTCTGCAAGTATCCGTAAAAGCGACAGTTTCAAGATTTGAAATTCACGTTAGTTAATAAAAAGAGAAGAAGAACCTTGGAGTCTTTGTAATACAGAGCCAATTTTGTAGCAGGATGATTAGCGACACATGGCAGATTCGTTTTGAGCTGGCCAATTGCAACGTGCAAGGCAAATTCGTGCTTTATTCGTTTGTTGCCCACAGTCAAAGCTGATAAACCTATCATAATACAAATCTTTTAATTTACAATGGCCTCATTAACAAATTGCAAGATAAAAATTTCTTGTGTTACTTAATATTATTTCTCATTTTTATTTATGCACGGCAAGCATGGGGTAAACATTTAGTGAAAATGGTCAAAATAGCGTGAGGCTTTATGTAAAAAAAGTATTTTGTATTTTCAGAATTTTTTGTGTCCTTATCTATTTGAATTTTGCAACCAGTTAGGGTGAAATCATTTTGAAGCGTAAAATATTTAGAGCATCACACACATTTTGTATTTAAAATGATGCTAAAGGTACCCCACTTCAAATTTAACCCCCTTCTTACCTGCAAGTGATACATCACATCTTTTTATATTGCCCTAAATGATTATATAGTGCGGCCAATTTCATCAATATGGCAATTTATGTTTTTTATATGATATTCATATACTATGATTATAAGATTTTGGAATGGGAAGACCCGAGCCATCTGGGAGGGCTGAAAGCCCAACAAATGGCAACAATGTATACAACCCTTCATTTCGGAATCTGGGGGAGGGCTCAAGCCCGGCGAGCCCATAGGTTGATACGCCCCTGTTCATAAATTGTGGTAGATGTTTTCTATTTTGAAATGAATTTAAAACACCTTTTCTTTTGGTATTATTCTTCAAATTGTGTTTTTGAATTTTGAAGCTTTATAAAGATTTTCATTTTGTATTTTCAGAAAAAGTATTTGCCCCAAGCTTGATGCACGGGGTTTCAGATGATACTTAAATAAAATATTTTCACTAAAAAATCTATTTACTCAAAATTATAATTCTACTCATGGGCTGATTTATGCAGAAATTCGTGATGAGTGATGTGGGAGCTCGAGTTGACTGGGAGGCGGAGGCTAAAAAACGAAGGTAAAATAACCAGTTTTTTCCGGAATTTGAAGGGGAGGGGAGCCTCAAACCCACTGAACCCATACGTAGATATTCCCTTAATTGATCATCATGTTTGGATTATTAATTCTCAACTTGTGCCACAGTGTATCATGAATTGTTTCGAAGGTTGAAAATCAAACCGATAACTAATACATTTAGTTTTAAGCATATAAGCATTTACTTTTAACTGGATGACCAAATTATTTTTTATAGCTATATAAATTCTATAGCGGTTGTAAATTGTTAGTTGACAATTGAAATGAAATAAAACGTACCAGAGAATAGAATTAATTCTTGTTGGCCATTTGTCATTGGACCAACACTAAGTGTCTCATAAGATGGTTTTAAAACACAAATATATTTTCCGGTGATTTCATTTTCAATAGACGTAAATGTCAATGAACTGTAATAACAAGGTCTCGAAAATTGCCTGTTTTCAAAGTTATCAAAAGAATAGGTTGTTTCCGATTTCACCACAGTATTGGCCTATATTCATTTCAATATTATATTCATGAATAATGAGTAATGAATGGTGCAATGAGAAAATATGTTACTTTCAAATAACACTGACAAAAATATTGAACAGATAATAATTGTAATATTATAAATTTCTGGATCCGTCCCTTGTGTAAATTGTTAGATGTTAGTAGATGGTGGATTAGTGGAACGGGTCTTTTATTGTCTGAATTACATCGCTGAAATTCCTTACACCTCTGTGTCGTTATATGAAAATGTTTTTAAGAAATAAAAATCCTCGCCTTAAAATATTCATTACGCATTGCGACAAATTTTGATAATATTTTAGTTATATATAGTAGTTATAAGATTAATACCTATATCAAACAAAAATGAAGATAAAATTAGAGACTCTCTCCATAGATTAGTGTAAACCACTGAGTCATTTTACATAAATCGCGTTGTTATTATCGTAATCTGTTGTACCATGAAATTCATATAATCGATAATTCCATAAGGCAAATAGAGGAATGACCGGCTGATTGTGAGTATTATATTTATCCCTCATTCGGATTATCTTTAGTTTTACCGACCCAGTTTCAGGAATTAGTAAGTACACGTTCTATGTGCAAATAAATGGTATAAGTTTACGTAGCATTAAAATTGCATTTATTTTCCCCCTCTCATTACTAAATGCAGACATTATATTCCTACTCAAAGTGAGCTTTTCATTAGACGCTTGCAACATTGAAGACATTGATAAATATGACATTTACGATCGTTAGATACCTTCATATGCAAATAATTCACTGAAAGGATAATTATAATATATTGGGATAAATAATACGAGTTTCTATTAAAATAACTTTTGGTTTCTATATTTTCACAAATTTTCAGACAATATTATATAAACCATAAATTTTTTATTTCCTTTCATAACTGAATTACAGAAATCAAAAGGTTTTCTTACTATAATTGCATTATATGAATAATTATCCAGGATTTTTACAAGAAAACAATTTTGCTTTTCTAATTTGGAATATGGGAAAAGATAAAAGAGGGAAACTTTGGATCAGGGCGCTTTACAATTAGTTAGGAATACCAAGAAAATCAAAATGTATCAGATTATCCTAATAATATTAATTTTTGAAATTGATTTTGATTTCATACTATCACTTTCTGCCATAAATTATAATATGTATTGCATGATGTTACAGGTAGTAATAAATGAATTTCTCTGTGCCAAATAAAATTTGCTAAATTATTTTGTTTTCTCGGTTGAATTAAATATTATTAAATATTTTGTTTTGAGTTACACTGTTTCATATTATCATTAACATTTTGTTGTACAGTACAACACATTTTGGAAATTGTTACTTTAATTGTTTATTTGTTAGATGTACTAATAACCTGACTAATTTTTGTTGAAAGTGACAAGTTTCTTGATTTTATGTCGCCATTCCCCAAACATTCGTATTATGAATTGATATAATGAGTTCCATGTAATTTGGCAGGGTTCGAAACCTAAAATATTACTTTTGGATTAGCAACTCTTTATAGGATTAAATATTTAAACTATTTACTGAAAATTCTTTGCATTATTTACATTGTTTAAAAATATTTGGCCATCTCTGATAATTTTGTCAAATCGTTCTCCAAGTTCGGTGAACGTCGGTCGTTCGGCAGGCAAGGGTTTCCAACAGGACAGCATCAACTCATTGTACCTGATAAGATTAAACCTTAGTGTTTTTATTTATTATTCCAAATGACAAATGTAGACGAAATAAACTAAAATTCTTCTTCTGTAAAAAGTTAAAGTATTTTACTTAATTGAATTTCACAATTTAGATTTAGTTGATTAGATACTAAGGGAGTACCCAGGGTTTCTGTTTGGGAGGCGCCACCTAGTAAAGCGGCATAATTTTGGGTGCATTGCACAGCTAAACAAGGGGTTATTTGCGTCCTTCGGGAGCAAATAGCCTCTTTTTTATGTAAAATAGGGAGAGAAGCAAGTGCCCCCCGTGCTCCCCCATCGGTATGCCTTGTTAGGTACTCATAAATATTATAATTTATATAAATCTTAACTTTAATGTTTAATTTTGCCACGCGGCAATTACTAATAAAATAATTCAACCAATTGTTAATTTATTAAGTGAGGTAATAAGAATCTTACAACTGATCGGATGAATATTGTGCATTTTTCAGTCGGAGATTATTTTCTAAAGATTCCACGAAATCATTTGAGAAACCTTGTCCAGGATAGGGAGTTTGTGCCAAGGAAAAAATTTCCCATATAGTAATGCCAAAGGACCACACATCAGATTCTGTTGAGAATACCATGTCACGAATCGATTCAATAGCCATCCAACGCCATGGAAGTGGATCCTAACAAAAATCGAAGATTTTAATTGTATCTTCTTTATATTGCGCAAAATTGTATTCTCTGTATAACATCCCATTTTTCCAAATTTCTGTTTTTGACCCGTTGGTAATAAAAAAAATTACATTTTTGACCTTTGACCGACATGGTGTCAACTTTTGAGAAAAGTAACTTTATATTCGAAATCTGTGAAGAATTTAGATGACAAATGATATGCCACATTCCCCATTTTGTTACAACTGTTGTACGTGACCTTTGCCATTACCAGCAGGTCACATGTCAGAGTTTATGAAAAAAGCAATTTGTACAGATAACACAAATATCCACACACAAAAAATGTCAAATTTCAAAAAAAACGAGATTTTGTATTTTTTTAAAGATGTAGGCAGAATTTGGAAACGTATTTTGAAGAACTATGTAGAACATCCGTTCTTGTTCTTATACACTGATGCAAAAAATTACAGCAATCGGTGCACACGATTTTGAATTATTTACTATACCGATTTGAAAATAGAAAGGGTCATACCCCTAAGGGGTTGACATATGTTGGGCTAACAACACCGTGCATGTGTCGGTATCCTTCTATTAAAGTCAGTAAATTAATATTCATGTAGAAGAAAATGGAAATATCCCATACTATCCCATACTATAGATTAAAAGCGTAAGTGTATAATGGCGCGGTAACACAAATTGCAAATTGCTGTGATTGCAATGAAAATGCGTTCATGTAATGAACGGGTTACCGCTAATAATAAACACAGTTTTCGATAAACAGTTGAATTGTGCCAGAAACCTTAGATTTTTTCTTATATTCACTCCTTTCATAAAGACGACGGGATAAACCAAAATCTGAAATCTTGGCTGTCAAAAATTCGTCCAGCAATACGTTTCTTGTTGCTAAATCTCCATGAATTATCTGTAAATTCGTAAAAACTAAATAAATATTCTTAGAGAATATTATTGTGTCAAATGTCAAAATGTTTAAAAAATGTATTTTGTGTAAAACTAACACAAAAGTGACTCATACTTTCTTATTGGCCAAATATTCCATGCCAGAAATAATTTGTCTACTCCACCGATACAAATCCACTGTTGTTAGCTCGTATTTGGAAAATTTGAAGTTTTTGTGTAACCTGTAACATTAAAACTTTTGTTCAGATGTTCTTGACAAAAGATTAAAAGGCACTACATATATAATAGGTAAGTAAAGTAAGGTTTTATTCAAACAAACTCTCTCAGGCCGAAGGCCCACAGAGCCAGCTGAAGGACACAAAAAATTTTGATAATAGGTAAATAAGTAAATAGGTATTCATATCGTACTTTTCAAACTTCATTTTGGACAAACAATTGGCTCCGACTAAAGTACTACTAAAAGTGGAACGATTGTTAATTAAGTATTTGTAGAGGGAACCATTTAGACAGAATTCCATCACAATAAACAATTGTCCTACATTAAAATGATAAAAAAAATTACAATTAGTAATTTATAACTAATACCTAACTTTTAACTTCTTAATTTTAATTGGTCTAATTAATTTTTTTATTCTCGCATTTTACTTTGCTCTACCATGTAAATGTATTTGTGCTTGAAATTCTTTATAACACGAGAACTCGTTTTTGAAAAGGTTTCAAAATTCGAAACGCAGTTTTGGTTTAGGGTGCCGGGTGGTTACGTTCATTTTTTGCATTTTTTGCATGCATTTTTTGGTGTCACCCCACCCTCGTGCCCTAAACCAAAGTCGAGTTCCGAATTTTGAAACATTTTCAAAAACGAGTTCTCATGTGATAAAGAATTTCAAACACAAATACAAGGGTCACAGAATTTATAGAATCATTATGACGGACTTGTACAAAAATTCCCAGGTCTCTACAAAAATTCATCCACTTTGCCCCAATAATCATTCGAAAAAAAGAATTATCGGCAAATCAGGTTTAAATGTACAAAATAATCTCTAGTTTCACCGTTTTGATGTTTATGTTTCCCTTGAGTAATATTTAATAAGCTAGCACATTTATTAGATCTCGCCCTTCGGGCTCGATTTCTAATCCAACCTCTTGTAGCGTTGTCAAATAGTGCAGTGAACCTGCGGGTTTAATATTAATTACTGTTCAATTTGAATAACAATTATTTTTATAATTAGCAATTATTACTCTGCAACAAATTTCCTGTGCATGCTCCAATCAAGCTAACAACATTAGAATGTTTCCCAATGTAAATCATCATTTTCAACTCAGACATCAAAGCCTTAATGAAAAGCAGATCACAATTTTCTTTAATTGTTTTCACAGCTACAGTTTTTGATGTTCCTTCCACTTCCCCGTGGCCTGAAGAAGCAGCACAAGCCAATGTTCCTTTAAGTACCAACCCAAATGCACCACATCCAAGTGGCGAGGTCCAATCTAATTATTAATTACAATAATTTCTTCAGATAATATTGCAAGACTTTTCTTACGTCATATAGTAATTACAAATATAAACACATTTCGTGGAAAAAATACTTTTCCACAATTAAAAAAATTTGATTGTTTGATTGATTTGAATTATTTAATGTTGATAAAGTTGTAATTTATCCAGTCTTTAAGTTTTTTTAGGTTAGTTGAAATGTATAGACCCACCGATATTTAAATTGTCCTTTGCAATTTCAAAGCGTTTGTCATAAGGTCTGCTCTCTGCCTCACTGCACGGATTTTTCTTGTCTTGAATAACCAATTCATATCCATCAAAAAAGTTTTTCATATTTCCCTGAAATTCTCGATCCGCACTGGTTGATTTTTTTAGTTTCATCCACATTAAAATTGCCACGATGACCAGCGAGACCACTGTCAGTATCACAGCAGATAGAATTATGGTTGCATTGACAGACTTTCCAAATTCCGCACTAAATGTATCTAAAAATTGATTTTTTTAGCTTAATCCACATTAAAATTGCCACGATGACCAGCGAGACCACTGTCAGTATCACAGCAGATAGAATTATGGTTGCATTGACAGACTTTCCAAATTCCGCACTAAATGTATCTAAAAAAATCCATTCAATCAGCGTCAATTTGAGATTGATTGAAGTGAATAGTTAATAACATAAATAGCTATTTGACAACGTATTACTTTTACATTGAAAACAGCTCTCATTAATTCAAATAAAATTTATTGTAGAATATTTGACAAATTAATAATCCAGAAAAAGTGGGAATAAATGAATAATTTGCTGTCAATTACCTGATGGTAGAATACGCAGCTTTTCGCTAGGAATAAGCATTGGTATATATTTGTATGTTGTTCCACCACAAGCTAAATATTGTATTTCAGAGTCGTCAACCACAATTTCACTTCTTCTTACGGATTTTGAACCGTATTTCTCAATTGTGTCATTTATTATGGATGCTAGTAAATTAAAAAACCGGAAAAGCGTATTTATATTTATGCTAAATCAAAATTATTTATCATTTAGCCAGTTAATTGTTTACATTGTGGAACGCTACTATGAGATCCGTTTTTCCAAATAAATACCCAAAACCCAACTCCGTACAACATCATGTCAACCGATGTGCACATGGCAGAAAGTGCGTGTTTCATTTTTACAGTTGTATTTTGAACTTGAATTCTCAAAAATAAGTCAATGCGTGTAGTTCTAACATCGTCCAGCACTGCACAAGCAAATTAAAAATAATGATATCAATTTCAAACTTAATAATTCTTATGCTACCGCCATTTTGGAAAAAACTCCCGATTTGAATAACATTTTATTAGATGTAAAAATAATATATTAAAAACTCGCCATTCTGATGACCGAAACCTAAAGGGGATATAAGTTTTCCCTCGTGAATCGATTTCGGATATATCCATTGATACGCAAAAGAAACATTCTCAGGAATTTGGAAATAAACTAGACCTGTTCCCTCGACAGATTTTAAAGGAATGCTGGGTGGTCTGTGGTGGCACAAGTTCCAGTACTAGTTTAAAAATATTTTTATTCACATTATTATTTAACTATTTGTTCTATTACGCAAAACAGAAAGTGGATATTGAGATTACCACGACGAATTCAAGACATTTAGTTCTCATTTGAATCTCCGCCGGTGTGTTTGCCCGTATATACTTCACAGTTGTATTTTCAGGAGTAGGGGTTGTAGTATGATATGTTCTAGGGTAAGCCAGTTGTGGATAATTGACCTGGCCATTGTCATTGCCTAAATAAACAATTTTAAAATGTGTTATTTTTATATCTTTATTTGCGAGTGGAACAATAAATTGATTTTGTTATTTATACCCAATAGCCTATAACGCCAATGCATTTTAGACTGCTTGGAATCACTTCCTTGACAGACAATCTCTCCTATCTCAGATGTGTTTGTATTTCGACCAGTGACGCCAGTATTTCGTACAGCGGCATTTGCATAGTAAACGTAGCCTAAATTTCTAATAGCTGAATTTCTTACAATGTGAGATTTTCCAAATTCAAAAACTTCAGTATCTGCAGGGATCTCGAATTGTAATGTTGTCGCTGGATTTGAGATGTATTGTAGCATTCTTACAGGAGTTGTAGAATGACATTCGAAAATAAAAATCTTTCCCAGCGGAACGTTGTATACAACGTCCGAATAGCGCGGCAGGAAATACGGGTCTAATTAAAAAAGCACTTACAAATTGATTTTACAAGGAACTTATGGATCATTTGCTTATTTCAACCCATAAAATTTCAAGATTATTATAATTTTACAGTATTTCAAGGTTGCTTTACAAAATTACTATTATTCTAATTAATAATTAATAATTATTATTACTAATGGAAAATGAAAACTTTATTTTTGGCTCTAACCTGGATACTTAGGGAAATCGATGTAGAGAACCTCAGAAAATGTTGAGGTCCCTACACATTGGTAATACCTTGGAAGAAGCTCTTTAGAAAGCGAAACATTCAGATATACTCCGGGTGAGTAAGAATCCGAAGTTATATTTTCAACCATCCAATTGGAGTTCTGCAAGAATCCGTAAAATTTCAAGATTGGAAATTGACGTTAGTTAATATAAAGAGAAAAACAACCTTGGAGTCCTTGTAATAGAGAGACAATTTTGTAGCAGGATGATTAGCGGCACATGGGAGATTCGTTTTGAGCTTGCTAATTGCTAGGTGCAAGGTAAATTCGTGCGTTATTCGTTTGTTGGCCACAGTCAAAGCTGATAAACCTATCATATATTAGGTAAATACATTTTAA
This sequence comes from Pogonognathellus flavescens, assembly GCA_019776165.1. Lineage (NCBI taxonomy): Eukaryota > Metazoa > Arthropoda > Collembola > Entomobryomorpha > Tomoceridae > Pogonognathellus > Pogonognathellus flavescens. The sequence continues at coordinate 9,311 of JABASD010006069.1, forward strand.
GTTGAAAATCAAACCAATTACAAATGCATTTAAGACTACATAGGTTTGACAGAATTTTTACCAACACCGCAAACTTGTTTAGTGAACCTTAATTAATTAATTTTTATAGCTGAAATTATATAGTGATTTTAAACAGTTAGTTAGAAATTCACAATTCAATAGAACGCAAAAAAGCAGTAAAATAGAAATCGTACCAGAGAATAGAATTAATTCTTGTCTGCCATTTGTCTTTGGACCAAAACCATATACCTCATAATTTGGTTGCATAAGACAAGTATATTTTCCGGTGATTTCATTTTCAATGGACGTAAATGTTAATGAACTGTAATAACNGTAATAACAAGGTCTCGAAAATTGCCAGTTTTCAAAGTTGTCAAAAGAATAGGTTCTCCCCGAGTTCACCACAGTATTCGCCTATTATTGATTTCAATATAATAATTCAAGTCATTGAAGTCGATTATATACATATAATATTATTATATATAAATGCTTTCCCTAAATATTATCCTGAAACAATCTAAGCATTTGAAATCGAATTGTGATAGTCCTTTATACTTTGTACAACAATAGTTAATTAAATCCAAGTTAACTAAAAGTGATACACGTCCTTCCCTCCGCAATCAGACTCTTTTAAGCAAGCCGTACAATTTGTGCACGTAATCTACCTATAGGCTGGAGGTCACATCAAAGCTTCGCTTTTAGTTTAGTGCTGTGAATATCCAAAGTTACAATGATACTAAGTCGTCACTCCCCTATATAAATGCTATAGGGTTACTACATGTTGTAAGGCACTGCTATCGCCAGGTTTTGTATAAATACATTTGCATTTAAATGTTTAACTTATTGTGAGGTTTTCCATCAATGTTATTATAATATTATACCTACTTATCTATTTCTCTCTGATTGTAGAACTATTACTCGGTGACATTCTATATGATTTGTTTACTTAAATATCTCGAGCTAACCTAGTCTGTTAGTCCCTACCATCCATACTCCTAATAATATTAAGCAAAACTTGTGAGGAAGACTATCGTGTAATTTACACATAATCCTACTTATCTTTTCTCTCTGATTGTAGAACTATTACTCGGTGGCATTCTAGATGATTTGTTTACTTAAATATCACGAGCTAGTATTATATACTAGTCCCTACCCTATAGACTCCTAATTAAACAATTGTAATAATTGTTATATGTTTAATGTACTGAAAATTAAAAGATGTAATTGTATTGCAAGGGCCGTTTTCCTGGCCAAAGGCAAATAAATATCAATCAATATCAATTTAATCGCTGATTCTGCTTCTGCGTATTAAATTTTGATAAAAGTTACTGTGCCGCTCATCCTATTAAGAGCTATTAAGCACACATAAAATTTGTAAATGCAATTACTTTTAACGCGGTGAGACCATGTGGGACTGCTTGATATTAGTTTTAGGTCTCCCCGCTTCAGGTGAAACCTTATGCGACCGTAAACCTGGACTTTTCCACCATTACGCTTCAAATGCTTCTAGTAACTATTGAGTTAAATATTTCAACTCTATGAGCAACATTGTTTATTCTGAATTCTGATATCAGAGTTTCTATTTATTTAAATACACATTTGTCTGTCACCACGATAACTTGAGTAATTTTTATGCTGCCAAAATGAATTT
>JABASD010006071.1:0-10960 GCA_019776165.1 Pogonognathellus flavescens
AATAGAAAAATAGCTAAAACATCCCAACCTCATAACAGTTTTGTTATAGTATGGATAGAAACCTGACACATAGGGACACATCTTCGAATTTTTTAAGAATCAGTTTTTATTATCTGAAAACTCTTTCTAAACAGTAAATAGAAGTTTTGACAATGTATGATTATATTATGTTTATAAATTGACAATAACGAAAAAGGGCGTTGGTGAGTACGAAAGGAACAACGTCAGAAGTACATAAAAACAAAAAATAATATATATTATTAATCTGAATCATCCTCTTCTTCATCACCCAACTCATCATCGTCGTCGTCGTCATCGTCGTCATCATCATCATCTTCTTCCTCTTGTCCACTTCCTGCTTCAGCGCCTTCCTCCTCCTCAACTTCTTCCTCATCCTGCACAAAGTTAAAAAGGAGTTATTTATTATCCGAGTCAATGTTGTTAACAACATAATATTCACAACACAATCAGTTACGAAACACTTGAAATAGTCAAGAAAATATTACCCCTGATTCCTCATCGTCTTCTTCGTCATCATCATCGTCGTCATCATCATCGTCTTTAGCCTCTACCTTTACTTGGGCAAGAGGAGTCTTCTTCTCGGCAGCTGGGGTTTTAGCTGACGGGGCTTCTTTTTTGGCTACTTCAGCTTTAGCATTGTTGGCCTTTTTAGCTGCAACATCGCTTTCCTTAACTAAAGCATCCTTCTTCTGTGCTTCGTGAAGACTGACACGTCGGAATCGCATTACAACACTACTTCCTTGTATTTCAGTATTGTATTTATCCTTAAGAGCCTATATACAAAAAGATGTCATTGTAATCATTGTAAGCACACACAGCGAATGTGCCGACCGTGAATTTGTATGTAATCATATTAAAAAACAAATAATAATTGAAATCGTACTTCAAGAGCATCGTCCGTATCCTTAAAAGAGATAAATGTAAACTTGGTGTGACTTCCTCCGGTTTTACCAGGGTTGTGCTTCCGTGGGTTCATGATGTGGTCGCACTTGGGGAAAGTATTTTTCAATTCTTCTCGAGTTACCGTCATTGGTAGGTTAGTCAGGTAACTATAATTACAAACAATTGTTTTTACAATTTCATTTTTGATGTTCTGCGTAGTACTTAGGTACTTTATAATATAATGTTGATAGACTTACAGAGTGTAAGGGTCAATTGCTTCCGGGTTGTTAAATCCTTTTTCAAAGTCATTACGTTCTTCCACGGTAAGTTTACCTCCTCCGAAAGAAATCTTTTTTAAGTTTTCTATTTCTTTTTTAATGTTGCTCTTTGCCTTTAAGACGACCAAAAATGTTCTGCAATTATAAAAAGTATTGATTAATTTTACTAGAGTCTGGACAAACTGGAAAGCCTCGACTAATAATATTACACAAGAAATAAGAGTTTTGTCTTTTCTTACCTTGGTTCGACAGGCTTAGGAAAAATTGCATTTTCAATAGCTCCAGACCATTTTTTGATTGTCTCAGTAGAAATTGGCGTATCAGCCAGTTTGACGGTGATTACTCGACCTTGCTCCATAATCAAATCATGTTCTAATTTAAGAGCACGGGCGCAGCTCTCTTCAGTTCGCACATTTTGATCCAATCTCTGTGTATCAAAATGTTTTCATTATTTTTGGGTTAAAAGTTACTATGTATAATACGTAGCGTAAAGGGTAAAAGGGATGTAAGATTTTACACTATGTAGACTGTGTTAAAAGAGCAATAGATCAAACCTGCTGTTGACGTTGATGACGATTTTTCTTGGGGGCGATGTGCTTCTTCTGATCTTTACCCTGAGCATTTTTATTCTTCTGCCCACCGTCATTTTTGTTGAACTTCTGCTTATTCTTTTGTTTGTGAATAGGGAAATTATTCTTATTAATCTGTTTCAAGCTATCAGGCTTATTAGCAGCAGCATTTCCATTTTTCTGTACTACTTCTATTTTCATTTTGTTTGGGGTTTTCCCAGGAGTCTTTGCTGGTGACTGTTGCTGTTGGGGTTGACCTGGAGTTTTAGCCGGACTTGGTTTTTCAAACTTCGGTTTCTTGTTTGGAGTCTGGGCATTATTATTTGGTGATTTAGGTTTTTGTGGAAGAGACTGCAATAAAAACATAAAATACATGTTATTAATTGCTAGCTTGTGAAGAGAACGAAATAAGTGTATAAGTAGTTTCTGTTTATTTTCGGGTATTACGACCTATCAATAAGTGATAATTAGTTAAGCACTTAAGATTAAGATTGCAAACCTGCAACTTAAAAATGCGTTTAAAAGTTTCTTAACGAAAAACCTCATTTTCATTTCATGGTTTTAAAAACCTACAGATGGAAATATATTGAACAAACAAACAACTTAATATCGTGGGAGCTGTACTTTTGCGGTTTGAATAAACAGCTTTACACTTTATCGATTATATTTGAAATGCCGGATTAAAACTGTAATTTGTGCTACTGATGACAGAATTGAGGCAGTTCATTGAAATATGTCAAGTACCGTAGTATCATTTCAATAATCAGTGTCAACAATTGACTATTTATATTACTCCACACTGTCCACACAGATAGCGACAGTACCGATATAGAGACAAGGAACACGTGGTGGGACAATAACAGATTAAAGTTTTTAATTTTGTACAAAAATATGAAGGAATTAAACAAGCAGCTATTAAATTTAGAACTGATAAATAATAAAATAAATACGAATTAGTGTAATTATGAATTATGTAACTTAATTTTAACAAAATAAAAAATAAGTAAAAATAAATAAATCCGTAACAAACCTTGCGCTTGTTCTTTTCGACGACCATTTTGACAAAATCTGAAGTTAGTTAAGCGTTTCAAATGAAAATCTGTAAAAACCGAAGGTGAATCGTACAAGGTACTCAAAATTGAAAATTACTAGTCAATTTCTTGCTAAAATAAATACTAAAATTGTTTCTTTTTTCGAGAACTGTGGACACGACGGAAGAATCAGCCGAAGAGAAGAAGTCTGCAGCAAGAGTGAGCAAATGCGGAGTTTGTGGGATATTGGAGACACGGTGTGAGAGACCTCGGCGTGGTCATCTGCTGCGTGCGATTTACTAACGCGCCTGTATTTCCCACTATTTAACTCCTCACTATATTTTCAAAGCGAACCAGTATCCCCCAAGTACAGAATTTCCTAATTTACGTTCTTTTAAGCAATGAGACGGGTTGAAACAGTTTTGCCCAATGTCGTAGATGGCCATTTTTACCACCGTTCCTTCTTGTCTTATTATCTGCATTCTACTGAAAATAAATACATGCCGGACTTTTTTTACATCTTGTTGTAATAATTAATAGTATTATTTCCCCAGGTATTTTATTTAATTGATAATATGATAATTATTAATAAATAATTATTGTAACACAAATGATGATATTCTATGATTAGTGATAATTTAAGACTTTAGAAGACAAAATTAATGGTGTATTACCAATTCCCCCTTCCTCCGGATTCAGGAAAAAGTGAATTATTTGACAACAATTTCTGAGCCCTGCCAAAAAAAATCCCTAGAGCCCCTCATAATCCGTGAATACTAGATACGCCCTTGGACAAGATAATTTTCGTTTCTTTTGTTTATTTAAATACAACACTATATAATAATTAGTTTAAGTAAAGTTGCTTCAATTTTTTTCCTTAACTGCAGTTTGTCAAGGCACAGGAATACAGACATTAGTCAAGCTTCTAATTATTTATCCAAATAGAGGTGAAAATTTTTGATATTAATATAATATCTGTATGATATTTTGTAGTTATTCAATTTGTATGGTGCAGAACCAAGAAAAATCATTTTACTTAAGCATTTAAGTGTAGCTAACACTAAAGACATTTATTGAAGAGCTCAAATATTGACTTTTCCCTGAAATTACTGAAATTTTTATAAAAAGACCAAAACATTGGCAGATATTGACCAAAACTTTTCCAGATTTATTCCCAACACCCCTAGAATATTTTTTGTGTAAAAAATATTTTAGCAACCTTGATTTTGACTTAAATTGTTTGAAACGTCAAGATTCGAAGTCTCAAAACATTATGATGCAAATTGAAGCTGTGTAATTAAAATCAATTAATCAATCTCCTACGTGAGACAACAATACAGGTACAGTAGTTGAATTTATTACAGAATGATAATTTTTCAGCATTTAATTCATAATCATAATAATTAGCTTTTATAGCATAGTTTAGGATTATAGTAATAGCATAATGTGCATAAGAAACTATCGATTACCGATGCATCCTGTTCAAATACCTTGTACGGGGTTGTTATTGATAATTATAATAATTTGCCAGATTATATACATATTATTTTCACTATTATTTATTTCAACAGGTTTACCTATCAGAACAATTGCTTAGACAGGTACTTGAAAGTCATAAAAAATAGATTTTCCAATATGAATATGTTACTTTCAATTACAGATCTAATTCATAATGAAATTGACATAAAAAGTGTATTAAACAATTTATATGGCACGTAATGATAAAAAAAACTGGACATCATGAATATCAAAATGTGCACAATTGCTTTGTATGCTAAAATTCTTGAAATTCAAGTGGATGAAGTCAATCAGACTACCTAACCCATCTTCTGGGGCTTAAAACGTTTTTGACTCACTATCATTTTGAAAACAATAAATTGTTATATCATTATATACTACAATTATTGTAAAGATAAACTATATACATGCAACCCGTAACACATCTAATCATTTAATCCAGACAGCTTTAGAAATAATAAATTGCATTTTGGAAGTATTGAGAACAGATCGTGTTTGGCAAAATATTGATTATGTTCTTCACTAAAACTTATACTATTATAAATTCTACAGTTATAGTTATATCTCAATTTACATTTCATGATACAATGTTCAATGCAATGAGTTCATGGATCGTTGTGTACGTATAGATTATTAATATTTAGTATCATATATACCATGGTTTAATTGTGAAGGTAATACTTCTATCTACATTTATCAGAATTCTGAAATTCCGTCATAAAAATGTTAGCCATCAGGAGGTACAAGGGTACAACAAGTTATATCACACAATTTACTGCGAATTAAGAGATTAATGAAACACAATTTACCTGATTATATCATGACAATGAAATGGAAATGACACACTTCTTCATTTAGTAATAATTCTCCTCTTTATATATTATGTCCAAATATGCAACTGCTAATATGAATGTTCATACTGATGTGATGATTCAATAAATAATATTTATTATTGATCCCAATGAATTATCATTTTACATCTTGTAAAGTCATTGATGATCTTGTCATCTTGTAACTGTTTAAATGAATTTCAGGGCTGTATCTAGCCTGGGGCATACCGCTATTCCCCCATCTCGAAAAAGTTGTTCAGAAATAACGTTCTCGCATTTTACATTTTAGGTCATCATATTATTTTTATTTTAATTACACAAATTAACAGTCTCGGTCATCCATATCCTCCTAATTATAATACTGGATACGTCTCGTTTTCCATTACTGCGTAGATTATGTCAGTTTATTTTTAATTTCACACATAGACGATATACATTTATACATTATATACATAACACAATACATATAGTACACAGATATTAACTTAAAACACGTTAAAAAGCAAACAGATGGAAAAACACTGCTGGAAAAACAAAAATGCACTAGTTTCATCTCATTGCAAGGGAGTTTTTGGTATAATGATGAGAAAATGTGTTTACACAATCTACACAGAGATAAATTTTACATGGTACATAATTTATATTGGAAAGATAAGACGATAAGCTGAATAAGCCGACATGAAGTCATTCAATTAAGGTGACAATGAAATTCACTCTCATTCGCAATCGGGCCTGCCACAAAGCAGTGAACACGAATCATCATGCAGAAACTGTTGATAAAAATAATCTTTGCCCTTGTCCTGGGCATTCCTTCTTCTGTTTATTGTCGTAAGCTAAAAATCTATTCTCATTTTCTACCATTGTAATTATTTTTCAATTCTAATATTAAATTAAAATATTAGTTAGTTATGTAAATACTGAAAATTTGAGAACTTATAATAATATTATTCTCGTCTTATTAAATTGTGTGCATAATAATATTATCTGATGCAAAATAGTCTTTGGACTTGTTGCAATAGGATTTCATATTTCATATCCGGCATAAAACATTTCTTCTTTGAGTATAGAGTCGGTGTGCAGAGTTGAAGGTTCTACCGAGATTACTCCAACTATATTCAGAATCGATGTGGGAGGAAGTATTGGTATTAGAGAAAATGAAACTGAGGGGACTGAAATTTGGTAAAGTTATATCATTATTTCCATACAAAACATAATATACATATGTTACATGTGCATAATAGTATGATTAATTAGCATTTACAACCCTTCCCCTCGAAATGATTAATCAACTCAATTTCAAATTGATCAAGATCTTCAAATTCTGTTTATATGCGGAAAAACTAATAAAAAGTTAATTGAAATCACAAAAACCCGCAAAGCAGCTTTTTATAAAGTATGATTAAAAGTATGTTAAGGTGAATATGATTTTATTACAGGAATAGTGCTTTGACTTCGCAAATGACCTTTAGCAACTCATCTCGTCCAACAGTTTTGGAATTTTCATCAGATACAAGTGAATTCATAATAAAAACAGGATCAGGCTTTAAAAACATTGCTGACACGATAAAGGATGATGATAATATTTTGACTGCCACGGTTTATTTTAGATGCAATGCAGATAATGTACTTTTAGAATTTCGCCTGATTGTTTTAGTAATTCCAGTTAACTCACAACCTCCTGTGTTTTCCATCACCGAATTAAATTACGCCATTACAACTCCGTGGAATCTTGCTGTCCCTTTGAATTATAAAGATGTTGTTACTGTAATAGATGCAGATTTTCAAGTTGGAAACAATTTCACACTAGAAATTAGCGATGCCAGATTTAGACCTGATTTTAATAATATTACAAGTGAGTTGTCTCTATTCAGTACAATTTCCCGATTTCCGACCGACGCAATATCTTTTACTGTAACGGCTGATGATGGCGTACATCAAGCTACTCTGGTTGTCGACATAATTGTGACAGATAAAGAAAATCTTCTTGCTCCAAAATTTAAGGAGAATTATTACTACGTGGATGAGATAGATCCGAGTCTTCCGAGTGAAGAAGAATTGTTTATCGTAGAAGTTGAAGCAATCGATCCGGATAATCCGGATACTCCAGATTTGATAGAATACAGTACTGGGGAAGCAGATATAAGATTAGACGGAAACCGGGTATATTTTCGCAACCGTATTCCAGAGGATTTTCCTTTTATTTTTGAAATTACGGCAACTGAGAAAGAAGGGTTGAACCCGTTGAGTACAAACGTCGCAGTCATTGTGAATTACCCGGTGGAGACAGTTTTCGAAGAAACACCTTACACTGAAATGAATGTTAAGTTACCATTAGCTGCAACTGATCCTGTTACTACAATCGATCCTCTAGTTGATGCCGAAATTACTCTGGAGGATAATGAATACTTTGAAATTAATGATGAACACGAAATTGTTGCCAAACGAGAATTAAACGAAACAGATATTTTCACGGATGCTAACCCGAATGGAGTTTACTTGTTGGTTTTGAAGTCCGGAAAACAGCGGGCAACTGTAGCAATCTATTTTGGTAAGTTTTGTACAACTATTCCTGATTTAATGTAGAATCCTCAGAGGATCCCGAAAAAATTGCAGTTTAATGGATATGACTTTATCGAGTTACGGTATTTTAAGTAATGCTGCAGAATTATTGGATTAGCGAGAGATTTTTTCATGGAACAATTTTTAGTTTTTAGTTCAGGTATTAGGACTACAGACATAAGAATAATTATTGTATCATCAATAGTATGTGTGTATAAATTATTATGAATGAAATGCAATTTTCTTGCGGAGATTATATATTTATTATTTCATCTCGTCCTTGACCAAGATTTATCTTTTTTGTCAATCTCTATAATTTTATTAATGATATCTTCAATGTTATTCTTTTGTTGATTTTTTTAGAACTTCCTATTGCTCCCCCGCAGACAACAGGTAAAAAACTATACATTTTTGAGGACATTTCATTTATTATGAAATGGCTAAAATGTTTTATTATAATATACATTTTTTTTGTATTATGTAGAAACTGTGCCAGCTTGTACCACTCCTGAAATTCCGACAACAGCGGAGGCATGCACTTGTCCTACAGATACAAGTATGAAACTTATCTTCACCTTTTGCAAAAAAATTTGCAATAAGATAGTATTCTTTGACAATAACCATAAATTATTAATATGTCATTTTTTATTCTTTTTAGCAACGCAGTGTCCTGAACCAACTCCTTGTTCAACGGAACCAACACCATGTAACTAAGTTAATTTTTTCATGCTTTTTCAATATAATCATGAATTTTTGTTCATAATTCATCATAAAATGTCTTCTGCTAATTTTAAACCAACTTTTTAGCAACGGAATATCCAACAACAGAATGTCCAACAACATGCCAGACGGAACCAACACAATGTAATTCATTGTTTTTTATGCCTGTTCATTTCTAAAGAGTTATTTTGGTTTATTTCAACGAATACTTGAAAAATTAAGAATATTTAATTTTTTTATTTTTACTAATGAGTTACTTTTATTTTAATATTTAATTTGTATTAAATTACAACGTTTTTTCCGCTACGTTTTACGTTAAAATATTTTTTAATTATTTAGCCACAGAAAGTTCGACGAATTGTCCCATTTGTGACGGAACTACAGAAGGTAATTTTTGAAGATGACTTCCATTTCCTTAAATATTAATTAACTTTCCATCGTCCCATAATCTTTCTCATAGTTATCATTCATTTCCCTTTCTATTTTGTAAACTTGGAATGTCCAATAACACCTTGCCCGAGAGAAGCAACCGGATGTAATAAAAATTCTCTTTTATTTACTTTTCCTCTGTCAGAATTGGAATAATTTTTCCAAATGCTTGACAAAAGATTGAATATATTTACTAAATTATTATTTCTTGATAACATTGTTAGCAACGGTATATCCTGATCCTAAAATACAACTCCTTGTCCGACAGAAACAACTGGTGGACTTAAGACTTTATAATTTTCGTAGTAATTTCGTATAAGACATGATTTTGTCTCGATTTCGTGTGATTCATGAAAGATTCTTAATTTTATAGCTACGACAGAGTGTCCTACCACTTGTGATCCATGTGTTTGTTCCACCGACACAACAACAACAGATAGATGTAAGACAATAAGCTTTTTACGTTTTAATGATTGTAAATGTCCCCTTTATATGAATCGACTACGACACATACATGCAGATATGAGTTGTGCTTAACACATTCTGACATTATTTGTAGCCACCGACTGTGCCCCTCAGACAACCCTTGAAGCTTGTGATTGTAGTAATTGTACTACTGGCCCTACAGAACGTAAGAATCTCAAGTTGTACCATTTAGTAGATGAATGTTGTATAGAATAGACTCGGAGTAATTAGAAAAATATCTACCTGAATTTATAAGCCTCTTTTATTTACAAACTCCTTTAGAAACTGATTGTCCTACCACTTCACTTGTCACTGAGCCATGTCCTCCTACACCCCCTCCTGGTGAATGTGAGTGTTCCACCGGTTCAACTCTTGTCACTGAGCCATGTCCTCCTACACCCCCTCCTGGTGAATGTAATTGTTCCACTGGTTCAAGTGATACACGTAAATGAATTTCCAATTTTACACTTATACAAATTAAAGTTAAAAATGCCAACAGTAAAAATTAATTAAATGAATTATGTAGCGACTAGAATAGACTCGGAGTAATTAGAAAAATATCTACCTGAATTTATAAGCCTCTTTTATTTATAAACTACTTTAGAAACTGACTGTCCTACCACTTCATTTGTCACTGAGCCATGTCCTCCTACACCTCCTCCTGGTGAATGTAATTGTATCCACTGGTTCAACTGATACACGTAAATGAATTTACAATTTTACACTTTTATACAAATTAAAGTTAAAAATGCCAACAGTAAAAATTAATTAAGTGAGTTACATCTGTAGCGACTAGAATAGACTCGGAAGTAATTAGGAAAATATCTACTTGAATTTATAAAACTCTTTTATTCGCAAACTCCTTTAGAAACTGACTGTCCTACCACTTCATTTGTCACTGAGCCATGTCCTCCTACACCTCCTCCTGGTGAATGTAATTGTTCCACTGGTTCAACTGATGCACGTAAATGAATTTCCAATTTTACACTTATGCTACTATCAAGATATATTTGCCCAAAATGCAAACGCACTTTATGGTAATTATTCTCAATTTCCATGTAAATTGTATTACCTTTTCTGAAAGAGCATTTCAAGCTCTAGAAGTGGGTATTTCAACTATAAGTCAATTTCTACCTAAATTTCCAAAGGTGATGACTGATATAATAAAGCCTCTTATGAGCAGAAGTCGTACATTTTCTGAATCCTCACATTTCAAACTATAAAAATATACACTTGGTTTATTTTTTTATACTTTTTCAAATAAATTCTACCCGAAACTAAAAAAAGTGTTTAAAAAATACCGAAAAAATATATTTTTGTGGGCTTTACGTAATCATTGCGTATTTTTATCATTTTCCATTTGTATATAATAAACCTTATACTCAGTTGTAGAGCTTGAAACGCTCTTTCTGAAAATCTAATACACTTTACATGGAAATTGAGAATAATTACCATAAAGTACGTTTGCATTTTGAGCAAATATATATCTTGATAGTACCATATACAATAAATTAAAAGTAAAAATGCCAACAGTAAAAACTAATTAAATTAATTATGTAGCAACTAAAATAGACTCGGAGTAATTAGAAAAATATCTGCCTGAATTTATAAGCCTCTTTTATTTACAAACTCCTTTAGAAACTGATTGTCCTACCACT